>NW_019290770.1:53202-82298 GCF_000500325.1 Leptinotarsa decemlineata
GACAAAATTTATTAGCTTTTTCTCATCAAGAATTTGGTACAAAGAGCACCTAATGAAAAATATGAGTTGTAACGTGTCCTGGTGCATAATAAATATTAATTGAAAATAGAGATTAGTTTCTAGAAAAAAGCTTTTTGGATTCGTAATTTTTCATCATCAAAAAACTGTTTACAAGGATGTGTAGAACATATTCCCAGATACTAACTGAAAATAAATCATACATAAATTTTATTCAGTCAGTACTCCCAATAATCGTAGTGGAATTGAATCACATAGCATTGCCAGGAATGCTACACTACTCAATATTGATTTCAATTCATATAAATTATCAACCTTAATCCTTACAGAATACTAATTGGTAAACAGGTAATTTCAAAAACAAGAGCCCAGCAGGTATGAATCAGGTAAAATTATTGTTACTAGTGCAGTACCTGCCTATGGAAATAGTGACGGAGCAGCGTGACTTATATATTATCTAAGCATTAGTCACTGGGATGACTGGGACAGTCCCGATTACTTTATGTTATAGGATAAGAAATGTAGTATTGATTAATTACCGTTTGTGACTTGAAGTAGGAGAGTCGTTGATATATCGTTATACTGTGAATACGCGTATTACGTAACCTTGTCCAATCTACTACATCAGAAGTGGTGAACAGTGTGAATAGTGTGGTGTCATGTCAAAAAACGGAAAGAAATCGAAGAGGCGTTTGTCCCCAACCAACAGCAGTCCATCCAGATCCTCCTCCACCTCCAGTGAAGAGGATCGTAACCGAAAACGAAAGAGGATGTCAGTAAGAGCAAGAAAGTCTTGTTTGCGGTGCTTTTATGACGATTTCCTTGAACTTTTCCTAGCCATAAGGACTCGGTAGTGTCAATACAAAATGAAATTAAATCTACAGAACCTCGCATTCCCAGTTAAGGCGACAGTCTATCGTCGTTTTCCTTGCGCCAAGGTCAATTATTCTTTCGCACGGACCAGAAGGAATCGCCATTGTCATTACTTTATTAAAGAAAGCAAAACTTCCTTCCACGAGTGAATACGGTTTGAATGTGAGTGAGTGAATAGATGTGAATGGATTTTGATACAAAAAATATTTTATGGGTCATGGATCTGATGAACCGTGTGAACAATATCAATCTCCCTAAAGTTCCTAGAGGTTTCTAAATGGGGTTTATTTTCATTAGCGTTCTTAGAAACTTGCAAAATTTGAAAATGCCAACAAATTCTTATCAATTAGATAGGACGCATCGTTATATCATACGAAAAAAGCCACAATTCTGTGAGGTTTACTTCTAAAGTCCTAATAATGTACTTATCGAACGATTCAGTTCCTTCACTGAATCAGTTACAATGATTTTGAAGCTGCATGCATTTTGCTTGCATGTGAAAGTCTGTCTATTTATTCAAATCTTTTTGAGTTCTATCACGATTCTGAAATTTGTTACAATTTGTACATCATGTACATCTCAAATACATAAAATAGTTATGCTTAATAAATACAATGAGTGATATCGGATAATATCCATGATTTTCTCAATAACTGAATATAGATGCTGAGAAAATTCCTTTCAAGGTGTGATAATGAAGAACTTTTCATATTATATTGATTCTTTCTCGTATATCTGTCAATGAATAATCTTCACCAGTAGGTAGGTACTGTTACACACCTGACATATCCTAGGAGCCTACCTTTATTGAAACCATTTTTTCTAGATTCCTAGCACAATAGTGACCGAAATGTTCGAGACAAAGTTATCGAAATATTCATACTAAAAGTGGAATGAACAATAGAAGAATAAGGAAGCTGTTGAAATCTGTTTTACTGCACCCCTACGAACGACAACTCTAAGAAGTCGATGTTTGTGCGAGCTAAGGATTAACGAGGTATCACCTTCCAACTTACTATTCCTAGCACGAATGATGAAGATCTAATAGTTTAGACAAGAAATGTTTCAATCAATAATGAAATTTGTGCAAAATTCGTAAGAATACCTTCATGACAGGGCCGTACTCAGGTTTTTTCATGGAATAAAATGCTGTTATTTCTCCAAAAATATTTTCTGGAAAGTTATCCCCAGCAAAAAAACATTACATCAGTGGATACTAGCGGATATTTTCAATGAGGGAGAGAAAGTAGGAGGTATACGTTATTTATTTAAAAAAATCCGAAATTCAATGTCCTTAAATGTTACAAATGACCAGAAAAGCCACACTAGTAAAATTCAATGTTTTAACACTTTTGGCTGCGAACTGGTCAATGACTTCTTCCACAGAAACATCAATTCGTCTGTGATCAGCCACTGAAGCAAATTTTCCTTTTCAGTTGAGTTTACACAAGTTTGCAATTTTCTAGGAAGTTGAAAAAGATCGCTCTTCTGTAATGGTAGTAGCACGCAGTGTGGACAGTATTTTTCACAGTAAATGCCAGTTGTGAAATGTATCAGCATTGCATTTATTGCACAGCTTGGTCTATACTTTTATCTTCATGTTTCCATTTGATTCCCTGCCTATTGACTTCCTATTCGAGTGTGTCCAAGTTCGGAAGAACACAATGAAGTAAACAACAGGCTTATTTTTGGAAAAGTTAACCTATGATCTGTATAACTTCCTGTACCCTTTGAATTTACAATAAATATTCAGAATTCTAACGTGTTGGGGGTGTACCTCAAAAATAAAACATACAGACAGGTAGCAACTGAAATCTGCAGAGCAGTTCGCAACAGCCGATACCAAGTAGTAGTAATTCAAAATGTTTCAATAAAAGTCCCAGGGAAAATAATGAAATAATCTGCGGAAAGACATAAAAGACACTAAAGTCGAAAAAGTTTAATTAATTCGAAATAACCATCCCTCTTCAAAGTTCTACAAAAAAATTTTTATTGATGGCAATCAGTGTACGGCATTTGTAGATTATGGGAGTGACTGTTCAATTATGAAATCGGAAGTAGCTCAAAAAATCAAGCTCAAGTTTCGTTAAAAATAGTGTATTACGTAATCGACGACAACAATATCGAAAATGATATTCTGATCGGAACAAATTTCACAGAGGATCAGAATATCATTTACCACAGGGTGGATGATGTTTTAACGTTTCAGAATAAAGTGGATACTCCTCATTGGTTGTCAAACATAAAATGTGGTACTTTGTCGGTGCAGGAAAAATCGGAACTTGACAAAATTTTAATGGAACATGAAAACAGTATGTTTTCCGATATGAAGCACCTGGGGAAAGCACATTCAGTTTTTCTGTCTATAAGGAAGTTGTTGGATGCAAAAATAATACGGGAAAGTAAGTCACCTTATTCAAGTCCAGCTTTACTAGTTAATAAAAAAGATGGTCAGAAAAGATTGGTCATCGATTATCGTGCACTCAATAGAATCACAGTGAAAAATAGTTTTCCGATGCCTCTAATAGAAGAAATCATTGATAGTTTAGGAGAATACACATATTTCACAAGTATCGATCTAGCTTCGGGGTATCATCAGATACCATTAGATAACAAATCAATTCCGTATACGGCATTCATAACGACAGAGGGTCACTATGAATACCTAAGGACCCCATTTGGGTTATGTAATGATCCCTCAGTTTTTCAACAATTTATGAATGAGATTTTCCAACCCTCAAGACAGTTTCACATAAGACCATAACTTGATGACATTTTGATACCATCTAAATCCAAAACTGAGGGGTTAGTTCTGCTAAACGATGTTCTGAAAATTTTGGGAAATTATGGCCTAACGCTAAAATTGTCAAAATCTGTATTTTTGATGGAGAAAATAGCGGTTGATACATTTCCAGTGCCAAAAAATCAAGTGTTGAGACAGTTTTTGGGTCTGATCGGATTTTTTCGAAAATTCATACAATACTTTGCTCTAATATCAGCTCTTCTTACAGAATTATTTAAAAAAAAATGTCGTTTGGGCATGGTCAGATTCATCGATAAAAATTGTTCAAGATCTCAAGAGGAAAATTTGTTCAAATCCTGTATTATGTATTTTCAATCCTAAATTACCAATAATAGTTTATACAGATGCAAGTCGGGAAGGCTTCGCAGGAATATTAGTTCAAAAATCTGAAAACAAAGAAAATGCTGTTGGATATTTCAGCAAGCAAACAACTGAGGCGGAGAAAAACTATCATTCATTCGAACTAGAGTTACTTGCAATTGTGAGAATCCTAGAAAAGAATAGGTTTTACCTCCTTGGAAATGAGTTCACAATTTTCACGGATTGCAACGCCGTGAAAAGTAGCTTAAGTAAACAAGCAATTTTTCCACGCATAGCTAGGTGGGTTTACTTTCACAAGACTTTTCATTTGAAATACAGCATAAAACTGGTTCACAAATGCAGCACGTAGACGCACTCAGTCGTAATTTTGAGATGAGAGTATATAGAGAACGTTAACAAAATACACGAAAATGATTATCTACGCGAGGCGCAAGATCAAGATGCTTCTATCAAGGAAATAAAAGAAATATTGTTAGGTGGTGATAAAGTGAATGATGAAAACATTTTTGAGAAATACGTTTTACGAGGAAATATAGTTTATCGTGAAACGCCATGTGGTCGAAGATGAGTAGTACCGAAAAACTGTAGGTGGCAAATAGCAAAAGCTAATCATGATGATTTAGGTCACCTTGCTTATGAGAAAACTATAGACAGAATTAAGAAAATTTACTGGTTTTAAAACATGAATAGATTTGTGAAAAAAATACATGAATGCATGTTTACATTGCCTGGTACCATAAAGAAAATAGTGGTAAGAAGTTTGGATTTTTGCATTCCATGCCCAAGTATGCGAGACCAAACCACACCCTACACTTGGATCATTTGGGACCATTTGTGCATGGAAACTACAAAGGGAAATAAGTATATACTTGTAATTGTGGACGGATTCTCAAAATTCACATTTTTGAAAGCGGTTCCCAACACTACTACAAAATGNGGGAAATAAGTATATACTTGTAATTGTGGACGGATTCTCAAAATTCACATTTTTGAAAGCAGCTCCCAACACTACTACAAAATGTGTCCTAGTGACATTGAGCGAGATATGTACAATTTTCGGAAATCCGAAAAGAATAATAACAGATGCGGGAAAAGGATTTGTTTCCAATGAATTTAAACAATATCTCGAACGAAAAGGTATCAGGTTACACACCATAGCAGTTGGTCTCCCAAGAGGAAATGCCCAAGCGGAGAGAGTAAACAAAACAATACTAGATGCTTTAGATACTTCAGAAGCAAGTATAAATGGCAATGAATGGGATTCCAAAGTGGCAACAGTTCAACATGGCAATAATAACACGAAACACCTCATCATACAAAATACGCCAGCCGAGCTTCTATTTGGATTCCCACTGAAAATGGATGGTGATATCCACGACAACTCCGAAGAAAGGGAGGTGGACGTCACTGCGATAAGAGCTGAAACGGTGCAACGATTGGAAAAGAATAGAAGCAAACAAAATGCCGCCTTTAATAAAAAACGAAATCCACCAAAAGTTTTCGATATTGGTGACTCGGTCTTGACCAAAGTCATAAGCAACCCTGCAACTCGTGAAAGTAAAAAGCTATTACCTAAATTTAGAGGTCCATTCAAAGTGATGGAGGTTCTTCCAAATGACCGTTATAAGGTGAAGGAGGATTTACACAACAGCAGAGCTAACAGCAGAACAGCAGAATACATGAAGCCGTTCAGATTCCAAAAACGTTAAGGTAAATGAACAAAACGAACCCTTGATGGCAAAACGAACTCTTGATGGCAAATCGAGCCCTTGATGGCAAAACGAGCCCTTGATGGCAAAACGAGCCCTTGATGGCAAAACGAACCCTCGATCGCAAAACGAGCCCTTGATGGCAAAACGAGCCCTTGATGGCAAAAGAAGCCCTTGATGGTAAAATCAGCCTTTGATGGCGAAATCAAATGTGGATGGTATATCAGTAATTGAATATTGCCCCTTCTTTTTAAATATTGCCTCTTTTTTTTACAGGTTTCCATAGACATTGGGTTGTTGGGAACATCAACGGGTCAGGATGGCCGTGCAGTACCCGCCTATGGAAATAGTGACGGAGCAGCGAGACTTATATGTATATTATGTAAGCATTAGTCACTGGGATGATTGGGACAGTGCCGATTACTTTATGTTATAGGAAAGGTAATGTAGTATTGATTCATTACCGTTTGTGACTTGAAGAAGGAGAGTCGTTAATATATCGTTATACTGTGAATACGCGTATGATTCCGTAACCGTATCCAATCTACTACACTAATGACTCGACTGATTCTAGTGGTGAGGGATTAACTTCTTGTTGGTGGTTCAATAGGATACTTCATTATTTACGTTCATTAATTTTCAATAATACCGGAAAGTTCAATGTTCGTCCTTCAAATTTTGTATGTAGTATAAGTCGTAGTTTATGTCGAAGTCGTGCTTGTTTTCCAACAAATGGCTCGGATAAGTTGAATTGGTTTCCTTTAATTGAAAACTTCTTGTGTTGGGGGGTTCTGGTTTTGAAATTTCTATATGTTCTGCCAACATAAACTATTGCTTGTAGACACCCGATTTGTTGCCATGTCGATGTTGGATTTCTTGTTTTTGTGTGTCTGCCTTATCAGTCTTGTATGCTGTGACAATATATCATGAGAAGTCATAAGGCAATAAAATAACTTTGAGCACGAACTGTATTCGCGATATTATTAACAAATTCAATCCACAAGAAAGTATCGTTGAGCGTGACTTTCAGCTTACATAATGGTGAATTAGGTGGAATATCAAGACCAGACATTTTCCCCGTGAGCACATCTTTTTTGGCTTATCTTAATTAACTCATTAAATTGTCTGAGAAATCCTTCAAGAAAGAGCTGAACATAACCTATTTCAAATGTTTTACTATTTTTCAGCCGCGACTCAGCTATTTTAATTTTTATCCCATTTTACACCCATCCTTCGAGATTGCACAAAAGTAGAAATCGTGTATTGTCGGAAAACAAAGGAAACTGAATTGTCATTTATGTAACATTTTTGGGTGACAGCGAACTTCCAGAAACAATTCCCAAGAAATATTAGTTTCAGAGCATACAGGCATAATATATTCGACAGGGTTGTAGGGCTCCATTGAAAGAATGTTAGAAAACAACATTTCCGGGAATGTTACTATGACAGTATTTGTTATTGAACTATTCAGTTGAGTAAATTATACCAAGGAAAAATCTACCAATAATAGTGAATTATAAGGTAACAGATTATTGAATGTGTTTTACAAAAATGATCTCTAATTTCAAAAATTTTTTCATATGCTATTTCATCGTCGACTAAAATATGTTTCAATAAAAAATTTATTGACAGAATTAGTTGAGAATATTTCAATTTTGTTTCCTTCAATTGAAATTTGTTGCCAATTCGATTATTTCTGACCTGATTTCACGTAATTTGAAAAATAATAATTATACTGAAGTGATGAGTTGAATTTGGAACCTCTGGCGTGAAACTAATGTATTGATAATATTTTTCCACCACCAAAAGGTGATTATGTTCAAATTGAAAGAAGTATAGTTTTGGGAGATAGTTTTGGAAAAAAAAGTATCGGATTTCCACCTTTACAATTGATTTCCAAATAAATTTTTTACCAAGATATCTAGATCATACAAAGAAGAAAATTTCAGACATAAACCGAAAAAACGCTCTCTCAAACGCTTTCCTGTTCAGTTTTTACTCCAAATATTCCTTATGGAATTGATTCAGATATCATTCACAGGATTGCTACATAATATTGTATATGGAACAAGTAATATTTTACTCAAATGGAACACTGTCATCCTCAATGGCGGACATCGATGTTTTGGAGTAAGACACTCGTCTTATCGCCTCTTCAGCATCAGTCTGGATAACATTACAATCCATTCATAAAATCACGACCTTATGTCATTCATTCATGTCATTCATGTCATTCTACTCATGTCATCACTGACATGAGGATTTACGGTTCCTGGTTCTGGGTGTGTAGAAACATTTAACGAAGTTCCATTCCGGAAGAAGAGCAATTCAAATAATTGGTGGGATGGTAGTCAATCCTAAACAGTCTACTTATGCCGATGCGAATGTTTGTGAGGTGTCTCCTTCTACTGTGTGGAGACTTTTGAGGAGGAATAGGTATCACCTATACAAAATTAAAATGGTACACCAGTTAACTGAAGATGACCCTGATCGAAGAACAGAATTCTGCGAAATATTGACGGAAACCATTGCAAGGCATCCTACCTATCTCCACAATATTTGTTTTAGTGACGAATGTATATTTTTTCCAAACGGCAATGTTCACAGACAAAATTGCCGTTATTGGAGTGACATCAACCCTCACCTTTTCCGGGAAACACATTCCCAATATCCAGAAACAATTAACGTTTGGGCTGGAATATTGGGAAATCATATTGTAGGACCTCTAATTATTGATCAAAATTCAACAGGAAAACTGGAATCACTGAAATCGTCGAAGCGAATCCTAATGAATTCGATATGGATATTGTTTTCCACCAAGATAAAGCACAACTACATCACTCCAGACAAGTAAGAAACTATTTGGATACTACTTTTCCCGGTCGTCGAGGTCCTATAGAATGGTCAACCCGCTCGCCAGATTTGACACTTTTGGACTTTATTTTATGGGGCTATTCGAAGCAAATGGTGTACGAAACTTAATCTGCTTCAATATTTGATAAACAGCAGAAAATAATAAATATGTGTAGAGATATTGACGTTACTGTGTTCGAAAATGGTCAGCGTGAAATATCGGATAGGCTGTTCATATGTCAAGAAGTTCAAGGCAACCATTTCGATTATCTTTTGAACTGACCTCAAGCTTAATACCTCATATTATGTAATTAAATGTCAATGTATTCAGGCAATTATTGGCATTTTGTAGAAGTTGAAGATATCGAGATTATATTCTAGGCTTGTGAAGCATTTGTCAGGAACTTGAAAAAGATGTGTCACAAGACCCCCAATACTATTCAATTTTTTTTCCAGATGGCGCCCAGTCGCCATCTTGAAAGCTTCATCTGTCAATTTCACTTCAAAATGAAGTATTCATGCATTAATTTCACTTCAAATAAATGAAGTATTCATGCATTAATTTCATTATCCAAAATTTCAATATTTTGAGTTGACCCGTTTAAAAAAATAAAAGGGGGACGCGGATCATTGAAGAAATGCAGTGTACATATAATGATATGGAGAAATTATTGGTTTGGATTACAGGGACTGTGTCGTATGGGATGACCGACCCTGTATAATAAATTAATACTAAAATACAAATTATACTCATATGCCTATTGACGCATATGCGTTATCCGTTAATCTACTGGTGCTGTGATAAGTCGACTACCAGACTTTTAACGTGAAATACTATTATATATTCAGAATAATGATATGTTTACATAAGTAGCGGTATTGATCAGACGGTAGCCGGTTTGTTAGTGGGACCTACCAATGAAACCACCGCCACTGTGAAAGTTGATTATATCCTAACTCTGAGACGATCGGTGTCCACTAGGCTAGGTTAGGTCCAAAGTGAGTGGGTCTATTCGACCCTCCACCGCAACCCGCAAAGGTTTATTGTGGCTCACACCTATTCTCACTCGGCCAAACAAACCCAGCTTCTTAACGAAGCCGATTAGTTTGTATGGTGAGTGGTCTTTCAGGTCAGATGGTAAGATTTTGGCTCTGCCGAACTCTAAAGACGTGATTCGGTACCCAGCGGAGCAGGCACAAAATATATGCTTTGTTGATGAGGTAGTCGGATAGTTAAGTTAAAAGATTCCCACCTTGATACCCACGACGACCTTCCCATATGAGGGTTTTTGCACGTCAGCTACACCTGACGATGTCTTAGATTCAGCCGTGCAAGGCTTTTCCGCCTCTGGTTTTGGTGAAACCTCACTTGAGCGCAAACGTTTGCTAACCTGCTCATGGGGAGTTAGTTCCCCCACCTGAGACAGATTCTGCATACACCACAGCTCTCGCTCCTGAACTAAATTCACAGGGAGGTCAATTAGAGTCGTAAACTCGACAGCCATCTCCTCTGTAGACTCGCTCCTGAACTAAATTCACAAGGAGGTCAGTTGGAGTCATTAACTCGACATCCAACTCCTCTGTAGACTCGCAACTGAACTAAATTTACAAAGAAATCCGTTGGAGTCGTGAACTCGACATCCATCTCCTCTGTAGACTCGCTACTGAACTAAATTTACAGGGAGGTCACTTGGAGTCATAAACTCGACATCCATCTCCTCTGTAGACTCGCTCTTGAACTAAATTTACAGGGAGGCCCGTTGGAGTCGTAAACTCGACATCCATCTCCTCTGTGGACTCGCCCCTGAACTAAATTTACAGTGAGGTCCGTTGGAGTCTTATACTCGACATCCATCTCCTCTGTAGACTCGCTCCTGAACTAAATTCACAAGGAGGTCAGTTGGAGTCATTAACTCGACATCCAACTCCTCTGTAGACTCGCTACTGAACTAAATTTACAAAGAAATCCGTTGGAGTCGTGAACTCGACATCCATCTCCTCTGTAAACTCGCTACTGAACTAAATTTACAGGGAGGTCACTTGGAGTCATAAACTCGACATCCATTTTCTCTGTAGACTCGGTCTTGAACTAAATTTACAGGGAGGCCCGTTGGAGTCGTAAACTCGACATCCATCTCCTCTGTGGACTCGCTCCTGTATTAAATTTACAAGGAGGTCAATTGAGTCGTAAACTCGACATCCATCTCCGGACTCGCTCCTGTATTAAATTTACAAGGAGGTCAATTGAGTCGTAAACTCGACATCCATCTCCTCTGTGGACTCGCTCCTGTATTAAATTTACAAGGAGGTCAATTGAGTCGTAAACTCGACATCCATCTCCTCTGTAGACTCGCTCCTGAACTAGATTTACAGAGAGGTCCGTTGGAGTCGTAATCTCCACCAATTATCACACGATAAAATATCCTAACGATTCTAACTTCTAACCTCTCACAAGTTTTGACTTTAGAGGGTTTTCGTTTTTTTTTATACTGCCTTCATGAAAAATTGTATAAAATAAATATACAATATATGTGTTGTTGACGGAGAGACAAGTAATCTTGGGAATTTTTGAAGTTGTTACAAGGTCTTTAAATTATTCCTCAAGAGAGATTATCGTCTCAGTTTGCAGACAGAACCATCCGTTGTCGTCAGAACTCCCAAACTTCATCAAACATAAAATGAATTCTGTGCATGTAGAAGGTTCGGAAACTTCCAAATGATCGTGAAAACTAAATCGATTTGAATTAGCAGGAATTGAACTATGAGCAACTACGTCTTTAGCAGTTCATCGAAGCTTTATAATCCGATAAGCAAGGGCATGGAGTGAGTAGGCATGTAATAAATTTGACGAATGTGAAAAATCATGGTTCGCCAGAAAAGTTCGCATACCAGGCTTTTCTTTTCAAGAAAGGGTATTTTATCCAGGGGGTAAGAAACACGCTATTCAAGAATTTTTGGTTTCTTGTATGTTAATTCGTACCAAAAATGCTACAGTATACTAATTTCAATATCAAAATTGTGGTTAATGATCCTAATCGAAGTATAATGTGAAGAAGAAAAATGTTTTAAAATATGTGTATATCAACACACGAATTGATATTTCATCTATTATTCTATCAGCTTCAAATTTTCCTTGATATTGCTCACACATTAATTTGTTAGATTTCCCTGAAAGTTTATGAATTGAATAAAGGAGACGTTGCTCATCTTAAAGAAACTCAACTTCGGTTTCTATTCGGTTTCCTATTGATTATTCAATATGTAGGCAAAATTTGTGAATACGACACATTTCTGACTACTTTGACTATTCGGTGGGTCATATCCCAGTGATTATTAAACTTTTAAAATTTTCCTTTTATTGCACTTCAGCCAATTTTCTGTTTATTCAGTTTTGTTAATATTTCAAATTATGGAGGGCTGAAATCTCAGAAAACTAGAAAGAATTAAAAAAAGAAAGTACTGATAATGGTGAATATCAATTCATTGATACAGAACTGAGGAAAAGTGCAAAACAAATTTATTCCAATTACTTTCTCAGAAATCATGCCATTTTTATCACGTCACATCAGTGTGAGTATATCGATGTCATTCATGAGTAGAGGTTATAATACATAAGAGAAATATTGCAATAAAAATAAAATGTTGAACACATGAAAGGAAAACATATAAATAACAGAATAATTTCATAATTTGTATTACTTTCTATTTTTGATATATTTTTTTCACATTGTAATACCTAGCGAAAACTATGTATGGTAATATAAATTCTAAATTCGGGAAGAGACAGATTTCTTCAATTCAGATTATTTTTAAACGCCGCGCCGTAACTGTCTCTCATGAAACTTTAAATTATGGCGGAGGAACCAAGAGTGTTGAGATAAACACTATTCATCGGCGTGAAAAGATGCCCAGTCAGATATAATTATCACGTAGTTCGAAATGTTAATATGGGCATATCAATATCCCAGAATTGAAAGTTTTGTGAACTCATCGAAAGATGTTTTTGATGACCTACGTCGTACGGGGGCAACAATGAAAAGATAATGCATTCTTGTTGAATAATGATTCGAAGTTGCTAGCTCGGTATTTTCGAAAAAAATCTTGTATCCCCGTCGAACAGTGCATGTTCAGCGACTGTAGACTTCTCCGTTTGTTCCAATCGGCAACTCCGCTCGTGCTCTACTAGGCGGGTACCATTGCTTCTTTTCGTCTGACCGATTTAGACTTTACCACAGTTACATGAAATCCTGTAAACTCCCGTTGATTTGAGTGGATCTCTGCTATTTTTTGCTGATCCAAACTACTCAGATATTTTCTTAGTTGGTTTGAACCCGGTGTTAATTTTCTCCTTCTTTAGAATTTCACAGATTGGGTTGGTAACACCTATGTATTGCAGATAGACGGTGCCAAAAACCACATAAACATTTTCCTTATTGGATAATGCAGTATTGATGTTAGGAATCACACGTTGAAAGGTAAGACCTCATTAGTCCATAGCTCGCACAAGTTTCGACTTCTAAGAGTTATAGTTTGTAGGGGTGCGACAGGTGGTTAACGGAGAAACATATTTCAAACATAATTACATGAATGGCTACTTCCATGCTGATGCCTAGATGAACTTTGAAACAGTTGGAGCCCTTCGAAAAAATGTGATCCAGCGTAAAATTCACAATAGAAGTGGTAAATGATAATTTTTTTTCAATTCTCGGACGTTCCTTTCACAAAATCCAGCTATTCTTCTTCACACACTGTTTACAGAACATCTACCACCAACACATACCAACCATTACATCAATGCTAAGTCATATTGTCATCCTGCCTAATTGAATTTCGTTTTCAATTCTCTCGTGCACAGATCTATATCTGGTAATATAACCAGACTGACTATTTGTGAACTTTTCTGCATAGAGTTGCTGTCAAAGTGAACCAAATTCTGAAGAAGCACAACATAAAAACAATATTCACTAACTCAAACTGCCACATTTTTACGAACATGTGAGAATAAACCAGTGAACCATAGGGCATATATGATACATCACGTTCCACTTGCTCCAGAAGTAATGTCGGCCAGACCACCAGAAGAGTTTCCAACAGAGCCTACGAACATGAGCTAGTTGTCCATGAATCGGATCCAGCATCATCCCACTTTCAACACCATCTTGAAATGGAACCAAAGAATTCGCGAAACTATTCAAATTAGAAATGGATCTAACTGCAGCATTCATGAAAAAAATCACTGTCCCGCCACACTCCTCACATTACACCTTTGTAGTAGATACATATGGTTCCTTCCGAAGATCAGTGGCGAAACCTAGGGAGTAGGCAGATTGAGATCCCGACGTCAAGTAACAAAACCCTTGTACGTAGTTTGAAGTAGTAGGTAGTCAGACCTTCCAGTTCATTTATTTGAAAATAATATATTAGTCAAACCCTCATGTCAACCTTCTTTTTGACTTGAAATATTTTGTACATATACTTGGTCGAATATACTATCTATCTATTTATCTATAGATGAGTCGGGTAATTCTCGAGACAATTCAATACATTGGACAGTGTTGACAATGATGGTACAAGCACGAATTCTTGAATACGCCCAGATTTTAAGAGGAGGTATTAAACATGATTTTCATCAATTTCCACTTCCTTTTGCCTTGAGCTAAAAAGATATCGCGTCATCTGACAGTTTTATACAATGTATAAAACCTATAATATTGAATTATGGTTTATCCTATCGATAGTGAGGGAATGAAATTTTTAATATCCAGTGTTCTGGTTATGGAAAGTTATTCAGTTCCGATTTCGAACTAACTTTTCATTTAATTTTTTCCGACGGATTTGTGAAGAGGTGGATTTCAAACTATTATCTATCCAGAGGCAATATGTGTACTGGGTGTTCCAAATTCGAGGGAGACAGTTGGGATCTCGGACACCATAAAAAATACATGCTTAGATAAATAATGGCAAAGTTGTGTAATTCAGAACTCTCCAAGATGATATTTTGATGTCTTGAAAATTCCGAATACTTCCGGAGATATTGTGGGATAATCAAAAATATGCAATTTCGTTAGTTTTTTCTGTTATTCGAAGAGTTATTGAAAAACGAAAAAATTTCTCGTATCAACTTTTTTGCACATGCAGTGCTCAGATTTTGAATTAGGCGTTTCGTTCTTCAGAAATCATCATCAGCTTTGTTTTCTACACGGACCGATTTAATGAAATGCGCTGTATTCGACAGAGCTTTCAAAAAAAATCAATGAATGATATGTTACATTCCATTATTCGAAAATAACGATTTTCTTTTATCAAACAGTAGGCCATGCCAAAACGATACTAGCCGGGTAACTAACTGAAATAAAAAGCGGCTATGAACTGAAATAAAAATGTCATTGTTTAACCAAAACGTCAAATGGTTGTTTCAATTTCCCATTTAAATTTCTATAAAAAAATGCCGTTTTCGAATTCAGAAAAGCGTACTATGTAACGAATTTATTATGGGTCAAATCGGAATTCTAGAATTTCTTATGAGCAGTACTTTCAACAATATCCTGATTGGTTACAGCGTTGCAACTCCATGAAAATTACTTTGCCAAACTTGATGAGAATTTGTTGTAATTTGACAGTTTTGACAGTCCCAGAAAAAATATTGCCGGCGAACAAATACTGAGGAAGCATTTGAAATTCTGTGAGTTTTGAAATAATACTAACAATATAATAATTTTGCCATTGACAATATTTTTTTTATTCAAGGTGAATAATTCACCACGAGGATCAACTAAGCAGGGTAACTGCCCAGAATGAGAATATGGCGAACTTCTAATTTGAATAATTACTAACCATATGAAATTCGAATAAATTTAAAACTTATACTGGGTAATAATATTAGACGACTGGAATTTTGTCAGTGGTTCCCTAATGAAATTAATGAATATGGACCGATTAATGCAGTTTTTTTACTAACGGTATCCTGAATTTGCATATTGGGCGGTAAAAATCCTATGGCAACATGCAGAAGTCAGGCCACAGGCTCGAACTTTTGTTAATGTGTGGATATTAGGAATGTGGCGCAATATAATTACCGGCTCTGTAATATACGAGGGTAGTTTAGCTTGTAAGTGATATATACCTTCAGTATTAAACAAACAACATACTAGATCAATTCAAAGATGAGCTTCACTACATTATAAGGAAGTTATGGTGGCAGAAAGATGGGGTTCCTTTCAGCAATGGACGATCAGCCATTGACATTTTCCCAAATAGGTGGATTGGAGACCTGCGCAATGGCCTGCTGAAAGTCTAGAACTGAACCGTCTGGATTATTTTTCATGAGGTTACTTGAAAAATCGTTTAAACTGTGAGATACCAGATAATTTTAATCAATTGAGGCTCAATTCAATAGGAAAAACTAGATCAATTCCCGCCAGCTTTATTCAACTTCCCATATCAAAATCAGGTCGGCTCAGCGGAAAATGTATCAGAGCATGATGTTTACACGTTGAATATCTTTTATAAATAAGTTTTGATGATTTGTTATTAAACTTTCTGTTTTTTTTAACAATTACTCAGTTCTAGTTTGTTTATTGTTTTTTCAGTGAATATTTACTAGTATTATAAAGAAATGTCTAATGATTCAACGTAGTTTTTGTTTTGATATATTAATAAAAACTAGGAATTCTAAGGGTACGCTCTTTCGGACGAGGAAATAAAAAGTTTCAGTAAGAAATGACGATTCAGTTTGAAATTATCATTTTGGTTCATAGTCATAGTCCATATAAAAAACAACTGCTGATGATGGTTTCTGATTGAAAGCATTAACACTGCATGAACGAAAAAAAATGCTCTGAGAAAATATTTTTTGTTATTCAATAGCGCTTCAAATAATGCCAGAAAAAAATAAAAACGAAATGACGAATTTCCCAGATTTCAAAACATCATTTTGATAAGAACCAAACTAAGCAACTTCGCCTTGATTTAACAGACCCGGTATCTCTTACGGTTTCCGAGTCCTGATGGTCATTCTTGAATTTGGGACACCCTGTACATTACGAATTGATATTTTTTTTTGTTTCGAAATACGAAAACAAATGTTAAGAATATAAGGAGTGTAACTAATGATTTGGAAAAATCTTATTTGATTTCAGGGGAGTCTTCTAAATATCAAGAATAATTGGATATTCAAAATGATATTTTTTGTGATCTTCAAAAATAATTATCAAAATTATTTCCATAATGAAAATAATGTTTCATTGAAACACTGAACTCGAGTGGGACTTTTATTAGAAGGACTATTCCATGGACTGTCATTACTGTATATAACTTTCAGGCATAACTCCATAAAACGATCGTCAAGAGAGCTTTAATAAAGAACGATTGCATTAAATTGTTTCATAAAATCACGCAATAGTCCATCGAGAGTACACAATATACTTATGGGAGGTCTAAATCAAATAATTCCGACACGCGAGTGTGAAAAATGGATAAATCATACTCAGGTGTCACTTTTATTCGATACGTAATTTCCTGTGTTTTCGTGGCACACTTAGGATCTTTATGACGTACCTATACCCAATTTATGAGCATGTTTTGGATTGGAAAATGTATAAAAGGTAAACCTCACGTTTTCCAATTTACTGGGATGGAGTGAAATATGGAAGCATTTTAATGTTTATTTCTGAGGAATTAACTTTATTCCACGTCATTTCGGAAGTAGATGATGCGAAAGCGTGGAAGAGCTACTGGTGAAAGGCTTTTTTCGTATACAGGGTGTCGCAAAAGCTGAACTTCCAAACTGAGGGAAGTAAGGTCATTTTCAACCAAAATAATCAATTTTATCATCAACGATTGTTTATGGTTCGAAAGTCACTGACGTTTTTGTAAATATTGCTTCGAGTAGTTTAAAAAAATAATTTAAATTCAACATACAAATTATTTGCGTTTGATGTGACGCCGGTACAAAAGTTCCCCACGTAATGCAGATTCTCATACGTTGGAATACTTTGAGATAAACGTTATTTTGTGATTGATATTTTGACAAAATTAATCGTTTTTGGACAACACTTACCCCAGAAAAAATACTAAAAAATGTTCAAAATCTCTACCAAAACCAAAACGAGTTCTTCGTAAGTCTAAAAAAGGCAATGTTTCTGATTGATTCAGCCGTTACTTGATGAAGATCCATAGTAATTTCATAAACTTAACCTTACGATTCGATCTTCACTTTCATTTTCAAAACATATTTCACGATATGTTTCACTTATACAGTAGCTTTTTTGTGGTTCAAAAATCGGTTTTAAAATCTGGTGGTGAATGACATACTGGAAGTTAATTCTATTATATACTCTAATTTTATTATTACTTCGAATAACTGTAACAAATTTCAACCAAATCGCTAGGACATAAGTATGTTCATAGAATTTTTTTACGACCTAACGAATTGCCCTCTGAGTTTTGTACCGTGGATAGGTAACACCCTGTATAATGATCTTACGTTATGTAAATTATTCTTTTGATATAGATGATCCCTTGAAAAACGTCTATTTTTTTTATTTCCAAAATTGATTACTGGGCTACGTGTTGAAAGTACCACCCCAGACTATTATAGAATACCTCATTATGAGTTCTGTCAAAGACTGAAATATCAAAAATACGTTTTTTTAAGAATATCTCTGAGAGTTTGAAAATCATGCATGAGTAGTATCATCCATTGTGTTACATATGATACTTGTTTGTCCCATCCCACATGTTAGTCAATAACAATACCCAAATATTCAATGGAAACTGTTTATAACCGGGCATTCACAATTAAAACTTGTTGTGCAGGTCATTTTGTGCAATTTAAGTTCATTAATACGCGGCTAATCATCTGAATTGCCAGAGCCAGAAAAGAATTTTTCTCAGATTAATTTCACCAGTTTTGTAGACTTCATCCCAACTTTCACCAGTGGAGATCACAGCCGTATAATCAGCACAAAACATCATGTGACCGTCAAATTTATTAATCTACATTATTGCCTTTATGTAAGCAGGAAAAAGGATCGATAATTATGTGCATGCGATACAGTATCGAAAGCCTTGCTGAGTCCATAAATACCGCAAGACATTTCAAAGACTTGTCCAAGTTTGTTCGAGCGCGGCATTTTCAGTATTTCATATGCTTATGAACCCGAATTGTTCTTATATGTTATTATATGATGTTCAGTGAAGAAATCTAACATTCGATTTCTGAAAGATTGTTGTAGTTTAGCAAAATTATTGATGACAGAAATTTGTCTGTAATTGCACTACCAAATTTGAAGACTGGAGTTGATCTACTAACTTTCCACTGAGATGCTATATTACATTTTTGTAACACACATTTATCAAATAAACTAGTGGTTGTATCAGTTTGCTAGATACGGAGGATGTTATCTGTGTTATATGGAGAATTTTTTAGCTTTTTCTTTATTGGAATTTACAGTTTCACCATTTTCTTTAATGAATGATGTGTTTTCTACATGATTTGTATTTTTATCAATGTTCGTGATTTTTGACTATTTTCCAAGTATGTTTACAGTTACCATTCACCTCTTGTAATTTATTTTCATAATATTCACTTTCAGTTCGTTCAATTGTTTTATTGAGTTTATTTATATAGTATTTACATCTTTTTTCATTTTCTTGAGTGTTTTCAAGCAGAAAGGTTCATTTGAGCTATATCTCGTTTCATTCGATTGTATTTGTCCTAAAGTTATCCAAGGTTTTAGATTTTTTGTTTGTATGATTTTCATTTCAGTTGATTCCGTAATATATTTCTTTAGTCCATCAATCAATTTATTATATGCAATTTGTGGCTCATTGCATGATAAAATTCCATTCCAGTTCTCTCTATCAGATAGTGCTTTCATTTCGTCGAAGTTAATTGTTTCGAAATTTTCAATTATAGTGTGTGGTGTATTTGCTTTCACCAATCAAGATATATAACTCTGTCTAGTTACTGTGAATTACTGTGAAAAAATATGAGTCAACATTCGTTTCATTTGATAGTTCATAGTGTCTCGAGGAAGATGAAAAATTCATAGTTTTAAATCTATTTCAAAATCTGTTTTCCGTTAATCAGCTGTCGCCCCCATACGAACGACAACTCTCAGAAGTTGACAAACTTGTGCGAGCTAAGGACTAACAAGGTCTTACCTTTTAACGTGTGATTCCTAATACGATTGCAGAATCATCTCAGCTTCAATCAGATAAATTCTCTCGAGAAAAATATCTGGTTGAGGCGGGAATCGAACCCACGGCTTTCCGATCGTGAGTCGGGCGCTCTACCACTGAGGCCAATTCCACAACAATAGTGCTTCCATATGGACACAAATACAGCAATGAGTTGGTCCGAAAATTCAAAAATTTAAATATAAGAGTGGCTTTCAAAACTGCAAGTACACTTCAACAAGTGTTGGGCCAAAATGAGATGCGATGATAGGAAATATATTGGTTACACCAAACGCACTATATTAGAGAATGAGTGAGAAATGATAAAAATTGTTGACACCGGTACATGACAATAGGTTTGTGGATGCCTTCGAAAGCTGGGAAACAGTCCAGTGAATATCGACAAAGGTTCTATTTCGAACACTCCTTTGTTTGGTACAGAAGAATTCTAAATGAAAAAACAGATAAATATTAGAGAAAAAATGTAGAGGATAGTTACTGACATAGAGGAGATACATAACAAATCAGAAGTATTGAAAACCAGGTAGTTTATCATAGAAACTATAACAGGTAGTAGTTGGGTACTACTGAACGGTAGTAGTTAGGTACTACTAACAGGTACTAGTTGAGCCACTAACATATAAAAACACTAACTCAGTAGTAAAATTCAGTTATAATGATCCCCTTATGACCCTAACTTGGTTAGCAAAACACGCGTCGAGAGACCGTATTTTGTGCTAGTGTTGGGAAAGTTTTTTCAATTGATTCATTTCAATGTTCATATAATTATTTTTGGTGATGAAAATATGATCAAAGATGGCGGTAATGTCTTTCGTTTCTCTAGTGGGTACGTTAAAGAATGAATGTATTAACGTACCTGCCTAACGTCTTGATATAAGATGAATACTAGTTATTGGATCATGATTCAGGGTTTTCTTAATTTTATTGGATCATATCACCAGAATTATGGCGTTGTCACATCATCATATAAGCTCCATCTCTTGCCAAAATAATGCTCTGCTACTTTGAATTTTCTCAAATCTCGATTTCTTCAATTATATGGTATTTACATTTCTGATTTTGAAAGGTTTTGAGGTTTCACCAGTATATGTTTGATAATATGATTGACCACGTAAACAATTATTTGTTTCCTTGTTTGGGTCAAGATGCCACAAAATGGCGGATTGTTTCACAAATACTCCAATATGGGTGAGAAATGAGAGATCTTGACTGGTTGAATAGTAGTACACTTTGAAAAAGATGCAAATTCAAGATGGCCGTAGCTACAAAATGGCAGAATACATATTTTTCCACAACTACCTCAATATGGGTATCAAATGACAGGGCTTGACTAGTAGAATAGTGGTAGATTTTGAGGAGAGTGGTATGATGACTGCTACCTAGGACCTTCCGAATTATTTTTTAGTTTTTAGTACATCATCTACATCTATTTTTTTCAATAAAACCGTTTAACATAAAAAAAAATGTCTTTACTTATTTTTTCAGAAAGACCAGAAAGAAGAAGTAAGGTTACATTTAATACATGATGAAGTCGGCAGATACTTGAGAATTCATAAATTATTCAAGTATATAGTAATACAGTATAGTATTACTTGGAAATATTACATCCAAAGGAAGTGACTGTTGGGATAATCATTATCTCAAATTTTGTGTTGTGGATGAAATCAGTTTGGCTCTATGATGAAGTATTCCAATGATACTTCTAGTCACACTGATTTGATGGTTCGAATGATAATGTGGGTACCTACTAGATGAGTTGGAAAGTTCGTAGAGTAACAGGCAGATGGCGCAACTAGTAGTGAATCCATATAATTTTTAGTTGATCCTAACCTTTAAAAGACACGTTTACAAATACAAATTTCACAGCTGTCGGACTATTAGTTTGTGGGATAGAACATTGTGAGGAGGCAATTTTTGTCAGTTTGAAGAACTGACAAAAAAGAAAGAAAGAAAGAAAAGAATAATTTCGTGTATCAATGAAGCTTTGCTGTTTGGTGAAAAGAAATGTACATGTGGTGCGTGAATATTTGGGTATGCGAAAGCTCTGTTCGAAGTGAGTACCGTGCGAGCTCACAAAACGAATTTCATTTTGTTGGTATTTTATAATTACTTCCAAAATGCTGTTTGATTGAAGGCAATGATAGTGCTTTATAAATTTGTTATAGACACGCTTATAAAATAGAATTGAAAAACCGTTATAAAATAGTCACGAAATTATCACTGAAACGTTATTACAACTAACTTATAAAACATATTTTCCTATAAAAGTAATTGTTTTGTATCAGTTTTATAGCACTTTTCTGTGAGGTTGGTATGATCTTCATGAAACTATTCCAAACATATTTTATAACTGCTTCCTGCAGCTTTGATGGAATTATTTTATTGGAATGCTTTCAAACATAATTTTGTTTTTATTACCACATTGTCACTTCAATGATAATTATATTATAATATGGTGTATTTACTACAATTCCAAAACAATAAAATAACTGTTATGAAATCAAATTGCTTCCGCGAATATATATTTGCTGTCGCCAAGAATAATATGCAACATTCAAGAATAACCAGCTGACATTGATTCTAGAGGTCGTGTAATGAAGTTCAATTTGTCAGTTTCATTTGACTAGCATCTCAATAACTATTTACCTAATAATGTCGTGTGATATTGGTCACTTAAAAAAATTAAGAAAACCGGTTCGTTCAGACCAAGACCCACGTAACACAGTGCTTCAATTTTTTTCTTGATGAAAACAAGTTAAGGTTATTGATGATAAAATCCGTCGACTTGAGTGGAGCACAATGTATATATACCTTCAGATCACTAGCTTAACACTCCTTCGCAATTTAGCCTTTATAATCGATGGAAGAGGCTCCTTAGCCAAAACATCTCGATAGATAATATCCATCCAAACTATAGAACTACTCTTAGAACTGAGTGTTTCTTAACAGTTTTATAGGGGTAACATAGTAGCTGAAATACGTTAAAATGCTTGCTATTAATACCAAATCATTTTATAAAACGATGCCATTTTAAAATAATAGCAGTTCGGAATACTGGGTTTAAAATATGAAATACCGCACATACAGTGATATTTACAGCTGAAAAGTACATAGATATTATAAGATTATATTATTCAGAACAAACTGAGTTAAATTGGTTAAGGCTTTCGCGGCCAAGATTTTCAATGTTACGATCTTCTTTCGGGTTTGAAGGCCGTCGTGGTTTGGAACTGTATCCTAACGTTTCGTCAGCACGAGTGGCCGGCTTCTTCAGTGGTCTTTTCATCCTGGTGATTCACCGATGAACCGTCGACATGTGACAATTAATGTAACATGTATTTATCATTTTACACCAGATCGTCAGCTGAGTGTACTACACGTAGTAAACCGACTTCAAAGCGGTTGGCAAGGTTATGGTATCAGTATTTTAGGATGCGCATAGTATAATATTCATCTACTATTTTGAAAATGAAAAAATCATCAATAGTGACTATTACATAGAGTTATTGGAGCGTTTGAAGGACGAAATCGCGAAAAAAAAATGTTCCATCAAGACAAAGCACCCTGTCAAAAATCAATTGAAAAGATGACAAAATTGCATGAAGTAGGATTCGAATTGCTTCCGCATCCATCGTTATCTCCAAATTAGGCCTCCGGCAATATTTTCCTGTTCTCAGACCTCAAAAAACGTTCGCTGGAAAGAAATTCAGAGTCGATGAAGAAGTAATCTCCGAAACTGAGGCTTATTTTGAGGCTAAAGGCAAATCGTACTATAAAAATGGCATCCAGAAATTGTATGACCGCTATAATCGTTGTAACGCCTCCGAAGGCAACTATGTTGAATAATTAAATTTTTTTCTAGTTTAGCATGCGATATTTTCTTTTTTATAAACACGTTTCAAAATTATTCGAACATTCTGTTATCAGAACATCAAGAATTGGGAGTTATTTATTTTCCTCTATTTCTTCAGTGATTTTTATTGTGGGTTTGCTGTTATTGATAAATTAAATAAAGTGACTTTCCATTTCTGCCATATCACCAAATAATAATCATATCGTGATAGAGGTATGTCTATCAAGTTTTTTTGCGTGTCGGATGAGTATCTAAAAATGTCATCAAATTCAATTTGATTACTCACAACAGGCTAGAGAGGAAAACCCATTGCCCTTTCAAATTTTTCACGATAAAAATCGTTTCCTAACATCGATCAGAGCGGTCTATTGAATAATGAAATGAAATGTGAATGATATCATCTATAAATTTAACTTCTAAATAATTCTTCAAATTTCTTCCATTACTTAATCATTCCAACCATTTTGTGAATGAAAGTGAAAGTGTGAAATATTTCAGACTATTAAATCAATTATTAATAATTTAAAAATGAAGATTGAAACTTCTGTTAACTGAAACTAATAGTATAAGCAGTAGGGATCACTTGATTTTACGACTCTACGCTAGGCTGATAAGTATCACAGAAAATGTGATCAGAATTATTTCTAATTTTTATTGATTTCTTTTCGAAATTTCATTTTTGTATAAATGTTGAATCAGTAAGTTAACTGTATTTTTTGACCCCTATCATGAAAAGCAAACAAGATATATTTTCTAATCCAAACTTCTATAAAACAGATAAAATGTTCGCATATGTCGGAGGTAAACAAATTTATCTCCCACAGTAATCCACTCAAAGATCTAATGGATTCTCAGAGTAAGTTGTCGCTTTGTATTATTTGCGACAGAATCCTTCGCAAAAACGATGAAAAATAGTAATGGAGAGTGTCCAACTCGTTTATTAAGTGAAAGGTGGCAACAGCCGCGTGAAATAGATATACCAAGCAAAACTCGAAGTATACTGTGAAACACTGTTGCTGCACGGAGAAAAATGCTTGTACCTATACACTAAACTATCATGGTTAATAAAAACAGAATTTCACTAAGCCACACAGATGATATCGAAAAGGTACGTGTTCTCAAACGGTTTTATTTAGCTTGCCCTGTTTGTTTGTTTATTTGTTTGGATCACATTCAATAACTGATATTCTCCTTCCTTCCTGTTGACAGATTGATCTGATGGCAATTAAATTTGATGAATTCTGAATCATCGTAAATCCAAGAAGGCTGCAGCTACAAAATGGCGGATTACATATCGATTAAAGATGCAAATTCAAAATATCTGCAGCTGCAATATGGCGGATTACATATTACCGTGTAATACTGAGGCAATAAATGAACTAAACAGAATAGGAAGAATTGACTAACAATATTATAAACTGATAACTTGAGAACAGAATAACCTGAGTAAATAGGTGAATACTATGCCCAACGATTTTATTTTTTCTTCATATGTTTTCTTATGAATATTCAGTCAATAATAGTTGAAAAATTAATGAAAAGAGAAATGAAAATTTCTATGGTTTTTACCACTTTTATTTGTAACTAACGTTACTGCAGTTTTGTCCTATATGGACGATAAACTGGATAAACTGAGTTTATTGTATAAGTTTGAGAATGTCCATATAGGACGAAACTGCAGTAACGTTAGTTACAAATAAAAGTGGTAAAAAACATAGAAACTTTCATTCCCTTTTCATTATAGTCTACCATATGTGGTAGGAGACTATAATGTGGTACCATTACGGCTACCATATGTGGTAGCCGTTACTATGGTAACGGCTACATCCATCAATTTATTATTAGTTGAAAAATTACTTCGAACTACAACCTCCTGATCAACAATAATAATAAAAACAACCTCTACAAAGGACACAAGATATAGTCTCAGCTGTTTTTTCGGAAGGTCTGCAAATTCGGTTTTTTCAGTTTGGAATTATGAAATCAATTTTACTTGTAATTCCAAGCAAAATTCACAATCATCGTGAGGATAATGTATATGTGAAAATATCAATCCCTTGACAACAAGGATTGCGAATGCTGTATTTTTCGACATTGAAGGAGCATTTGACAATATAGGGTTATCCCTGGCTAGGCATAGAATCGACCATAACTGGCTGCATCTATGCCATACTGGTGAACAGAACTGCAACTACGACTCTTCGAAAGGAGGCCATTGGGTTCAGGGTCACCAGAGGCTGCCCTCGAAATGAGGTACTATCTCCCCTTCTGTGGTCGTTCCTGATGGATAGCCTGCTTGATGCTCTCGACTGAAGAAAAGTATATCTGCAAGCTTATGCAGATGACCTTGTCATCTTGGCAAGATGGCAGATGTCTGTCAACTTCAGCAAAACTGTGATAATCCCCTCAACGCTACTTTCCCGCAATGGTAAGGTCATTCCGTTTGGAATGGAGGTGAAATATCTTGGCGTTGTCCTTGATAAAAAACTCACCTGGAACGCTCACTTGGAAAAAGTCAGACTGTCCCTATGGACATGTCGAAGGATTTATGGTAAAACTTGGGGTTCAGATCCCAAACAAATGCATTGGATTTATGTGATGATTGTCAGAGCAATGACCACTTATGGAGCAATTGCCTGGTGGCCGAAGGCATTACAGAAAACGGCTCAGGAGAGACTCTCTGGCTTACAGAGACAGGCTTGTCTGGCCATCAGTGGTGTCATCAGTACTACACCGTTAGCGGTCATACAGATCTTTCTAGATCTACCTCCCCTCCACATTTTTCTGGAGAGAAAGGCTAGATGAACTGCATATAGGCCTGTGCACATTGCTAATTCCAAAAATCAATTTAATGCAGAGCGCAACAGACTGCTGGTTGACACTGAAACTCACAGCATTCTGAAAATGATCTCTGATTTTATGCCTCCAATTGTCAACTGCGAAATGCCTTATAAAGTACTGTTACCGAGTAGAAAGGATTGGATCCTCCGGAATAAAAAAAAATAATAAGAACAGATAGTTGTTGGTTCACAGACCATCTGATCAATACAGTATAATGCTGAGGAAAGTAGTGTGATGACTACTACCTAGGACCTTCCGAAAGAAAGGCCAGACATTAAATGGAATTTAACCACTTGCTTTTTTCTTTGAAATATTCTGATTTGTTAATAGTTTCCTATTCGAACTCATTTGATATCGTCGTGTTGTTTTCTTATGAATATTCAGCCAATAATATTCGAAAAATTACTTCAAACTTCAACCTCCTGATCAACAATAATAAAAAAACGACCTCTACAAAGAACACAAGATATAGTAAGATTATATTTCAGATCATTGTCTCATAATCTGTAGATTAGATGGCAAAACATCAGAACAAAGTGAGAAATCAATTACATTTAGGAATCTTAAATGAATAGATGAAACCCTCTTGAAAAAATGTATACAAGATGCTCCATTTGAAAATGTTTATTATATTCAAGATATTAATCATAAGGTTAGTTATGTAAACGATCTGATATTGAACATATTTGACATATTGTCACCCTTGAAAACAATTTCATTCAAATACCAAAAACCTCCTTGGATTACAGATGTTATTAAAAAATTATTGAACTGAGGGGAAAAGTTTACCGTAAATAAAAAAAATTGCAGGACGAACGTCACTGGAACTATTACAAACAACTCCGAAATCGTGTAAATATAGCTGTCCGTAACGAAAAGAAAAGCTATTTAGAATTCAGTGCAAGAAACAAAAATGGTAGTAAGATTCTATGGATAGATAACAAAATTTGAATATAAATATACTCAGCAAAACAACTATATCTATATACCAGAATATCTTGACAACCCTAATAGAATAAATCAGCACTTTATACAGTCATTATCGGATATGTCTGAACCTGAACAAAATTTGCTCAATGAGTATATTCAAAACAAAAAATCTAATTTTGGGGAATTCTTTCATTTTTCGACAGTTACTGTCGAAGAAATTCATAAATGCTTGCTGGACGTGAAATCACTAGCTACTGGTCCTGACTTAATAAACTTAGAAATGATATTACTTTGCTGCCCAACAATTTTACCAGTATTAACAAATATTGTCAATTCTTGTTTACTAGAAGGTATTTTTCCTGATATCTGGAAAGTGTCACAGATAATTGCATTGTCTAAGAAAAGTGATGTATTGAGTTACAATGACCTCCGCCCGGTTAGTATACTACCATGTCTGTCGAAGGTAACTGAAAAAATTATGAACTTTCAGATAAGACATCATCTTGAAAAATATACTATATTGCCTTCTGAGCAATCAGGGTTCAGACCGGGACACAGTTGTGCTACAGCCTTACTTAACATTGTTGATGATATTATCAGAGAGACAGATGCAGGAAAAACAACTGTTCTTATTCTCTTAGATTATTCAAAAGCATTTCACAGAGAAAAACGGTTCAGGTAAACGCGTACACTTGAGAATAATTTAATAACTATAGATGTATTCTTACATTTCAATATAATAACATCAAGTAAAAAAAAGTTTCTGTCATTGGGTTTCTACAGTAGGTGAATTGAGTCCCTATTGAAAATGAAGTGTTCACCCATGTATTACTTGCTACTCAACAGTTTGTTCCCCAGTATTCAACAGTTTTGCCTAAACTAGCTTATTTACCATTAAACATCTGCATTCAGTGAAAAGAACAATAGTATGCTACCCTCAGTACCAATTTAATACATGTAAGTAAAAAAGTATTTATTTGACTTTTCCGGTGTCTACGGAATGGTTCGGAAAGGTACGTACGCGCGTGATGCGCGAACACCTTCAAATTTCAGTGTGGTTCAGGGTCAGTTGTGTTTGTGCCCTT
Organism: Leptinotarsa decemlineata; assembly: GCF_000500325.1. NCBI lineage: Eukaryota > Metazoa > Arthropoda > Insecta > Coleoptera > Chrysomelidae > Leptinotarsa > Leptinotarsa decemlineata. Next base: position 81,691 of record NW_019290770.1, read on the forward strand.
TAGTGGAGTGTTGTATGTTGCATGAGGTTGCAGTTCCAAATTATTGTTTGTGAGTTCAAAGGTGAATATTATGGAATTCCTCGAAACATTAGAGCAATGGGGCCTCTCAAGTTTCTCCCAGAAATTCATTGGTAAGTAATATATGTTAGGTAATACATCTTGTTTGTCATTTTATCCAATAAAATTAAGGACAAATGAATCTCATTTTGTTGTGACGATCATAGTTTATAGGTTGATATTTCGTTAAATATATCAAATACCATCGTAAAATGCGTATGTTGGTATAAATATTTTTTAGTTTCGTGTGGAATTATATACGTAGTGTCCTATTTTCATAAACTGAATTCAACCTGCCGATACTTGATGAAATTTCATATTCTACAAAAATATCAGTTTTCTGTACGATTCTCACTAAAAATCGGTTTACAAATCCGCTGCACGTGTTTCACTTTGTGATATCTTCCTCAAACAGGATAAAGATAAATGGATCTATTCGGCTTGAGGAAGGTAGTTAGGTATTACGGGCCTGGAAAAAGCGCGTCCGCTCTCGGGTGAAAATTTTACCGGGAATATCATGAACATATTCAATATCATGTTAGCAGCACAAA
>NW_019290770.1:84233-197117 GCF_000500325.1 Leptinotarsa decemlineata
TCGTGAAGTAACTTGGCTTTAAATCTTTTTATTTTTATTTCATTTTAATTGTTCAATTCTCGTTTTTTTTGCTTATTTTTATTTCATTGTAATTTAACGATTTATTGCTTAATGGAATTGTTATTTTCACCTTTTCATTTTATTTTTTTTATTTTATTGCTTGTTTTAGAGATATCAAATCAGTTATAATAGACAATGGAAGTCCGAACTAGTAGAAAATGAATATATTCAGCATGAATTTTGGGAAGGACTTGTTCCTACAAACTTTTTACTATTGAAACGTACCACATGTGGTATTTTTGTGCCACTGCACCAACACTGTACTGTCAACACTGTACTGTGTTCACACTACCGAAGACTGAAGCAAAAACGAAATTGATGAATTTCTCTGTCACTGATATACAGAGCGTTTCAATAAAACTTTATCCTTCCGTAACACAGAAACAGATGTGTGATCAAAAATATCAAAAAACTCGTTAATTTTTTTTTTAATTTCCGATATTGAAATTGAATTCATATCGGAAACTATACCTTCTTGTGGGAGTTATTCCCAAATTTTCCATACGATATACATATAATATTTTCCTGACGATACATGGAAAAATCGTAGAGAGCAAAAAGAATAACAGGTGTTTTTTCTCTCCTCAGAACACATTTCTGTGTTCTCTTTTCAAATCAACAAAAACATGCCAGATACTCTTTTCGAAAATTGTAGATGACATTAAAAATTTCAAAGACCTACGTGGACTGTTCAAAAAATGAGGTGTTTGTTCAAATTTCGCTGGCTACGTCTGTTCGAATAGACTCTTTTTATTTTTTGATGTTGGTTCTCTCGTCTCGAATATATGTTCACATTTTCAGCTGTTTAGTTTGTTAGTAAGAAGAATAAAAGTTACAAGTGATTCGCGTGTTCGACGACTTTCTTATGTCGAAAAAAATGGAATGGAGTGCCTAAAAACACTTGACATGTTAACAGTGACATATACGATGATTGTATTCAAAATCAGAAAAATGTTGACGAGCTTTTCACAGAAGGTCGATAATATGTTAATGACTCTGGACGCCCCAGTCCATCAACAACCGATGGAATTCCGACCATAGAAAACCGTCGCATGAGCATCTTTCAGGAATATGACTGAATATGACTTCTAAACTAAAATTCAATCGTCCTAATGGAAGAGTATAGGAGAGCCAAGACCAAAAAAGCACGCAGAGCTCGATCAAATGCCACATGGTCGTACGGTCAATAAGAAGTATTAATTTGAAGTTCTGCGCCGCTTGCGAGATGCAATACGAATGAAACGTCTGGCATTGTGGAAAAACAGGGCTTGTTTCATGCTATTGAAAATGATACTGGTTTGCTTATAGACTGATCGAGTTAGGGGTACAGCCTAATAAAAATAAGGAAGATTCTGCAAATTTTTATTTACAATATGTGGCAAGCGGTTTTTCATACCCTGTATATCACAGGTAGATTTCAGATATATAGTTTGAGAGAGTTACCACTGTAGAATATTTGATAAAAAAAAAATTCAATTGGACTTGGCACAAGTTAAAAATATTTTGAGTGAGGAATATTGGAAAAAAAACCTGTCGTATTTTCGAAGTGAAGATATACATAAAGTGTCTTTTATTTTCTATGTAGAAACCGAAAAAGCAATAAAAAATATAGGTTGCTATTTAAAAAAACACAGTTGGGATCCGCCCAGAAAAAATTGAACATCCTGTGTGACCGCCAATATTTTCATTTTGTCGAGCTCGTGCAATGAAGTAATATTATAGAAATTTAGATGCCTATCTGTTTCCTAAATTGAGATATGGAACACCGTGCCACTGTTGCAGGACCCTGTACACTTTGTTTTAGCATTTACTTTAATACATTTCTATATTCCATTATTTTTAATATTTATTTCATATATACTCTGTAATAATAGCATTTACTTTAACAGGAAAATAATTTGTTTTTTTTTTAATTGGACAAAATAGAAACTGATGTATAATTGAATATTTTTTGAGAAACATTAAAATTCTCCTTATTTTTTTAAAAGACAGCATATGTTTGAACAAATAAATGTGTGTGATTTATTGTTTGTTGGAGAAAGATGTTGGGATAAGCTTTTGCTCATTTATGGAAATATTCCGTACATCATTATTAAAGAAGAATATGTTAGGGTCCAATTTGAGAAGATGCTCATCATGAAGATACGTCCTGGAAGTTTCACTTTTTGAAGTACTTATGCTAAAGTTTATGGTAACTCTGGTATGACCCTAGATAATTTACATAAAAAAAAATTCATTTGTGAAACAGAAATTCTCGTCATTGGCGTCCATGTGGAATTTGTATTGAATTGTTTCAACAAAAAAAGTGTCGGTAATTATGCTCATTTAACCACTCATGAAAAAATATGGTTTATTATCGTGAATTCCACACATCAACGTAGAACTGACGAGACTGCAAGATGTGGGTTGTCTTCAGGTCAAAAATGATTATTGACAAAGTTTTCCGAGACTATGTTTTTTAATGAATTTAATCCACAGCTATTGAAATTAAGTATAAACCTGAATTGCATACCTACAGACACCGTTGCCAGAGTAAATATAGGTTTTTCCTTCAGTATTTTCAAAAACTCAAAAAAAATTGTCCAAGGTAACAAATTATCATTTTTTTTTCTAAGTTTGTTGTTCTTTTCATCAAGGTTATTTTGCATTGATAAAACTCAATATTTACTTTTTTTATAGGGCACGTTATAACTGTGGTTACAATTCCAAAACAAGCGAATATCGAAGATAAACGAGGTACTACAAGGCGGTTAGTTGCAAATCCAAGCTTTGACATTGACCGCCGACAAGATTCGTCCTCTGTCTCCCACTGCAGCTTTCATTACACGACGCATTTATAGATCAACACCAGATAGCGCAGTTTCGACCCGTTATAGGCCTTGTCAGTGGTGTCAGGCTGAACCACGAATGCATTGCTGGACTCAACTTTCCTTTAAAAACAGGTTCGAATAAATAAAGACGATGATATATCCACTTGAGAAAATGTTACCTATGGGATACACAATGAAATATATCCTCGAATATCAAAGATGAACGAGGATCTCCAAGGCTGTGCATTTCAATTATTTTAATGTAGAGGTAGAAATCACACTGCGAAGTTTTATTGAGTATATAATTGTTGANTACCACCGCGACTTCTCATGGATAACATCTTTATATTTGAACTATTTCCCACAGAATAATAATAAATAATATACATAATGCTTCCTTTACAATATCTTCGTTCACCAGTGAAAATTATATGGTTGTCGAGATTACTTTGTTCATGCAGAAAGACAGACAGATAGACGCGGCTTTGTTTTATAATATAATAATAATACATGAGAGTGCTTTATTATCACGTACGGCACTTTTATGATATTGACTCTATCCCGACCACTGTGTTAAGATGATTGTTCTCATTATTGAAGTCCTTGGTGAAATGATGCCATCTGTACTCTCGATTCTCAATATCTTGCAGGAGCAGGAGCCTGCATTTGATGAGCAGTGCTCATCGCATCTGCTTAGGGCACATGAATGTCAGACCCAATGATCACTTACCCCAGATGTGGAGAATGGTCATTTGTTGATAATGCTGGCGCCCCCTTGCGAGCCTGCTACGAGGAGCCTGATACCATAATGCTCGTGTTGTCAGCATGTCCATCATGAGCGGTCTCAGTCTATATCCATCGTCATAACACAGCCCCTAAGAGTGATTTATGAAAGGCACTTTCACGGTATTGATGAGGCACCAGTGTTACCCTACGCATCAGGGGAGGTTGAATCCATTGTGGGGAATGAAAAGTGCCGAATTCATTGGAACTATTCATTCTCCACCCCCAGACTCATAAAAGCTATCAGGCCTGATATAGTTCGTCTTGACCATCAGAGCAAGACGGTATATGTCGTAGAGTGAATATCGGCCAAAAAGAGAAGGAAAAACGGATGAAATATCGAGATTTTCTCTTCGTACTCTACTGACTCTATCTAGACCACTCTGTCAAGATTTTCATTTTGATTGTTGAAATTCTTGGTGAAATAATACCCTCTTCACTTTCGAATCTCAAGATCATGCCGGCTTGTCACACCAAGGAACAAAACTTAGCCGTAGAAATGCAGAAGACTGTCATTTTTGGCTTACTGCGCCTGCTTAAGGCACATAATTTTCTGGCCCGATGATCACTCACTCTACTGTGATATTACTGGCTCCCCTCCCCCCGGGCGGATTGGCTGTTCTTGTTCATCTTTCACTGTCTGAACCACTGTGCATGCTGTTATTGGCGAGTGCATTGACTTGAGATATGGGGGTTGAGCAAACCGGCCATCGAATGCCTGCTTCCATGTAGCCCCGCTGGATACGGCAATGCCAGAATCACTTGTGGTTCTGTTATTCCCTAACTGGATGGCATCCCAACGATGGTTTAATCCTAAGGTGTGTGTATCGAGATATCGGGCGCCCTCTCGTCATAGCATCGCCTTATCACGGTAATGCGGGGCTCTGCCGTGATTGACCCTATTTCCCTAGCTACTCATGGGACTTTTATGAACAGAGTAAACTCAAAAATTCTTTTTGACGCTGAGTCTACAGAGGAGATGGATGTCGAGCTTACGACTCCAACTGACCTTCCTGTAAATTCAGATCAGAAGCGAGAGCTTCTCAACACTGAGCTTCTCAACGACTGAGTCGTCTCCTCAAGAGCGGGGTACCTTATGAAACCGCCTTGCACCAAATTGAGCGGCGTTCGCAGAACCTGTCTCAAGTGGAGGAACAAACCCCCAATGAGCAGGTTAGCAAACGTTTGCGCTCAAGTGATGATTCACCAAAACCAGAGGCGAAAGAACCCTGCACGGTTGCATCTAAGGCATCGTCAAGTGTAGCTGAAGGTTGTCGCGGGTATCAAGGTGGGAATCTTGCACCTTGACTATCCGACTACCTCATTAATGATGAAATAGCAGAGCATGTACTTTGTGCCTGCCCCGCTGGGGACCGAATCAGGTTTTTAGAGTTCCGCAGAGCCGTACTCTTACCATCTGACTTGAAAGACCACTCACCATATAAACTCATCACAATTTCTTTACTGCCAACTCTATCTAAAATCGTGGAATAGTTAACTAAAAAAATAATCCTAAATTTTCTTGACAAAAATCATATTCTTCACTCCAATTGATATGGCTTTCAAGCCTCTAAGAGCACAAATGATGCAGTGCCAGTATTTTGTGACCAATTTATTATGTTTTGTATATATCAAAGACTAATATAAAGTCCTTCAAATGCAACTTGGACCATTTAATTCTTGAAGAAGCATCATTGATCATAAACTAGAGAACAAATTTTTAGGCCTCAACATAGACAACAAACACATAGGTATTAGCATAGAACGCATATGGAACTATGCAAAAAATTATTCTCAAGTTGTTATGCGACAAGGCCTATCTCTAAGTTTTTGGACTATCACTCTGCTAGAAAAGCATACTTTGCACTTTTCGAATCCCACTTGCGCTACCGAGTTTGTTTCTGGGGGAGCAACTGTCAAAACTCAATGAGTCGTTTTCACAATTCACAAAAGAGCTATGAGATTCATTAACAGAGCTAGAGTCCAGGATTCCTGTAAGACCCTTTTTTAAATCATCACATCTTGATAGTCTACTGCATCTTTATTTTAGAAACAGTCTGCCTAATGCACAAAAAGCAACATCTCGACTCAACTCAAAGTTATGCCACTCGTCTCTCATTCAATATTCCTTTTCCTATCCCATCAACAGTACAAATTAAAAACTCGATTCTTTAAAATAGCAAAAAATATTTCAATCATCTTTCCCTTTCAATCAGAAAGAAACAGTTTCTACGAACAGTTTCGAAAAAGAGTACAAAACTTCTGCTAGATAAAGCTTATTGAGGAATTTCTTTCGGATGACAACGCAACTTATACATTTTTTTATAACAGGCTACCATCACTAACCATATTAATATATTGTTTCAATTCTTGTTCTTTATTTCAATGTTTCATATTGTTTTAGATCTTACGTTCTTAAGCCTGCTTTGTCAACAAAACCTAAACTTTTATGACAATAGAGCATTTCTGATTCTGACTCTGTTATGGAGAATCAGCATTTAATAAATTTCTTAGGATGTCGACATATCGGTTGGCCCATGATATGCAGTTTTTTCGGAAATTTTGAGCATCAAGCGTGCGGCAGCAAAGTTCGTTCCAAAATTGCTGCATTTTGACCAAAAAAAAAACCGTCGCAGGAATTGTTGAATGACATCAACGGCGATCCAGATTTGCACGAGTCTTCACCAGAGTCATCACTGGTGAAGACTCGTAGGAATATGGTTATGACATCAAAACCAAAGTACAATCGTCCCAATAGAAGAGCTCAGGAGAGCCAAGATCAAAAAAAGCATGCCAAGTTAGATCAAATATCAAGGTTTTGTCCACTGTTTTCTTCGATTGCCGTGGCGTAGTGCCTCAGGAGTTCTTGACACATGGTCCTACGGTCAATACGGAGTATTATCTTGAAGTTATACACTGCTTGCGGAAGCAATACGAAGAAAAAGTGCGATATTGTGGAAAAATAATTCATGGCTTTTGCATCACGATAATGCATCTGCCCACTCGTCACTGCTTGTTCGTGATTTTTTGACCAAAAACAACACCGTAATCATTCCTCAGCCACCGTATTCACCAGATTTGGCCCCCTGCGGCTTTTTCTTATTCCCAACATTGAAGAGACGATTTAGGAGATAAAAACCGAATCGCTGAGAGAGCACAAGGACATATCAAAAAGTGCATGTCAGAACTGTTTCGAGGATTGGAAAATACGATCACACAAGTGTATTATACCTCTAATAGGCATATCCAACTTAATTTTATCAACTTGTGCCTTCACTGAGCAGTGGAAAACGGCTCGAATTTGTCCGATATTTAAAACAGGCGACTCTGGCGATATCACAAACTACTGGGCAATTTCAATTTTATGTAACTTTTCTAAACTCTTCGAGATATGTGTGCAAAATGTTATGTACTCCCATATTCAAAAAGTTATTTCTTCTACTCAGCATGGTTTGGTACAACAAAGATCATGTATGACAAGTCTTACATGTTTAAATCAATATCTCTGTACGTACCTGGACAAGCAAAAACACGTCGATGTTGTTTATTTAGACTTTCAAGAAGCCTTCGATCAAATAGACCATTATGTTCTTCTCAGCAAATTGACAAAATTGGGACTCTATAACCAACTGCTGACTCTAATTGAATCATATCTATTTAACAGAAAACAATTCGTCGAAAATTAATCTTTCAAATTGGCTCAGTACGTAGTTACATCTGAGGTACCACAAGGTTCTAATCTTGAACCCCTTTCATTTTTTATTTTTATCAATGACTTGGCAACCTCTTTGAATATTCCTAGCCTACTATTTGCAGACGACCTGAAACTATATTATAAAATCGACGATATTACTGACTGCCAACGTATACAACATGAATTAGATATAATCATACTTTGGTGTAATAATAATCATCTACAACTGAACGTATCCAAATATAAAATTACATCATTTACAACAAAAAAGAATATACCATTATTCAATCAACAATACTACAATCAACCGCGTACATGAGATAAAAGATCTCAGTATAACGTACGACAGTAAATTAACATTTACAATACATATAAGGAATATGACTACTGATGCAAATAGGATGCTTGGATTCATTTACAGAAATGGCAAAAACTTCAAAAGTATTGCCACCTTAAAATTGATATATTTTCCGTATGCCAGATCTAAGTTAGAGTATGGCTTTGTGTTATGGAATCCAGTTTACGACTACCAAAAAACATCAATTGAGAGCGTACAAAGAAAGTTCCTAAAATACTTATGTCTAAAAGTTGATGGACAATACCATCGATCATAATATTTTGTTGACACGATTTGATACGACATCTTTGGAAAATAGGAGAGTTATCCTTGGTTATCCATAAATTACTAAACAACAATATTGGCATACGGTTCTTTTACCCAAGATCAATTTCTTAGTACCAAGAAGTGAAGGTCGACACGATCTGAAATTCTATTGCAAAGCATCACGCACAAATGTTATGCTCCGATCACCAATGAATTTTATGTGCAGTAGCTTCAATAAAATCTGTGAACATTGTGATATTCATTTCGACTCTCTGAACGCCTTGGTATCATGTATTCACAATCACTTTTAATAATACTATAAATAACATTTGTGTCAGTACTGCTACATTATACATGATTTGTAACATTTTGTGTTATATACTCAATTTTTCATTCCTCTCTTGAAATTCTACGTATACGAATATTTTATATACAGGGTCCTGCAACAGTGGCGCGGTGTTCCATATCTCAATTTAGGAAACAGATAGGAATCTAAATTTCTATAATATTACTTCATTGCACGAGCTCGACAAAATAAAAATATTGGCGGTCACACAGGATGTTCAATTTTTTCTGGGCGGATCCCAACTGTGTTTTTTTAAATAGCAACCTATATTTTTTATTGCTTTTTCGGTTTCTACATAGAAAATAAAAGACACTTTATGTATATCTTCACTTCGAAAATACGACAGGTTTTTTTTCCAATATTCCTCACTCAAAATATTTTTAACTTGTGCCAAGTCCAATTGAATTTTTTTTTATCAAATATTCTACAGTGGTAACTCTCTCAAACTATATATCTGAAATCTACCTGTGATATACAGGGTATGAAAAATCGCTTGCCACATATTTTAAATAAAAATTTGCAGAATCTTCCTTATTTTAAATGGATCACCCTGTATATCATTGATCCATAAGGAGCGCTAACGAAACCTCTACAAATTTCAATGAGTATTCCCTATGGCTAGGTTCAATAGTTTTTCTTAAGGAAGCATTTTTTTCGAAAAATGGTCGTTCTTCCTATTTCTACGCCATAAACTCGATGAAAAACTTTTTTTTCCAAACGAAATCCATTTGACGACTGATAGGAATGTACGAAAGATATCTTGTTTAGCGTGTCCTATAGTTTTTCTTCCTTTTTTTTTCTAAAAATGACAACTCTCTATTTTATTGCCATAATATAAATGATTTTTTTACTGTGAAATCCATATTTGATGGCTGTGATCGAGATATATGTTATGCTTATAACACATTTATTCTCTGAATAGAACACCGTGTAATTTCTTCATTTGATGCATAGTTTTTGTCCAAGCTTTCCTTAAAATATCGCCCCATGCCTAAAATTAACTGTTGCTAGATATACAAGTTTTGGATTACTGCTCAAAATGTACGTTCTTGAATAATTACAATAATTTCAATAATCTCGAAATTTGTGCCATATTTTTACGGTCGAAAACAACCTTCAGCGAATGAAATAAAATAAAACGATTTGTTGAAACTGGATGTATCAATTATTCTAAACATGAGCGCATCAAGCCAGCTACTAATGAAGATGATGAATTGCAAGTTCTTCTTAATGGTAATTATGTCGATTCACAAATCCATATTTATGGAATGTCGATTCATCCGACCATAAAATGTTATTGAATAAATATTCGTTTCGACGAATTTTTCCCGTGGCCCAATTGCAAAATCTCACTCTTTTCTCAAAATCGGCATACAGTAGTATGAGATGGATGAAAGCGATGTTTCTTCAAAACTCGTTGCACTGAATACCATGAGTATCTTCATACGAACTTTGAAGGACTATCTGACTGAAAATCCCGTATATTCACTTGACGAATTTTACAATGTCTGTAAAGTGTAATGTATGACTTGTATATGCATACTTTCTTCTATTTTTGTAACAGCCACAAATGAACGTACTCTAAGTGATGATATATATTTTTACATTTTACTTGTAATTTTGATGTCATTTTAAGTATTTACTCCTTTATTAATATGTGTGTTTGTAAATTGTAATTTTGTATTTGACGTTGCTGATGTTTCATAGAAAACCCATGGCAATAAATATTTTATTATTATTATTTCCTGTAGAAGTATCTATAGAAGAGAGACAAATCACCAACCTTTCTTCAATGTTCCATACTATCAAAGTTCCAAGTGATGTTCTTGTCTCCAGTCAGTCTGCAATAGCTTTTTTCTGGATGGAATGAGACTGCTTCAGGGTATACTTAGGGAGGAGCTCCATATTTGAGAACAATATTCCAAAAAAGATGTAATCTGATCTGAGCTTTATAAAGCACCAGAAGTTGCTGAGGTGTGCACAGGTTTCTGGTTCAGAACAGTGTTCCAAGCTTTCCAGAAACGGACTTTGCAATTCCAGCGACATGATTGTGCAAAGACAAATTAGTGTCAATCTTACCTTCAAAAAACTTATCGCAGTGGGAAGCGGAATTGTCTATAAGATATGCAACCCCCTGCTGCCGATGAAGATGTGCATCCGCAGCCAATGTCCTGGAACCCAAATGTTGGAATCCAAATGTCGTCAGCGAAGCAATGTATTGGATTCTTGGTTTTTTCCAATAAGTTGATATACAATAATACAATATTATATTGGAGACAATATGGATCTCAAGGTAACACCAGCGTTGATGGTAAAAGTATTCGAGAGATATACATCGACGGCCATTTGCAGAAACCGTTCTTTCAGAAAACTGAAGTGCCATACAAGCCATACATCGAAGTTTGGCCAGTGAATCCTAATGCCACACACGGTCAAAGCCTCAGAAATATCAAGCGCAACAGCTCTTGACTCTCCATGCTTCTCGATTTCGTCATTCCAAATATTTGAGGATATGGTAGTGCACGCCTTTCTCCATAATTTCTGATATTATTGATAGCATAGCAACTGATCTACAGTTATTTGGAAAATTTCTCTTGCCCCTTTTTGAGAATAGGCTAAACACGAGCAATCTTCCAACAAAAGGAAAAACCCCTTTCTGGTAAGACTGCAAAATACTGCAAAATACTGGTGCGAATTCATTTGCGCACTTTTTAAGTACGATGGCGTGCACTGGGATTACTGACTTTCGTTTCGGTGAGAGCAAGAATATGAGGACTATTTATTTGCAGATGTTGGTGCACTGAGTTTATATTTGAGTTGATTCATCTGATGTTGCAGAAGTTGCTAGCGGGCCTCTTAGCAACTGCAGTTACCATGCTATTTCCCTGTTGACAGATATTAGGAAGACCCTGCTGACTGTCAAAAATAGTGGTTTTCGAATAACTTCTGCAGGTTGATGCCCTCAAATCAGCTCCCACCCGGGGATCCGATTGGGGACCTCCGGCTTTTTTTTGAGCCTAGGTGCGCTATCATGCAATTATTCCTTGCATTCCCATCAGCTTATTCAGTCCAGAACATTCCAGAGTATTCGAGAACATTACACAATATTTCGGAGTGTGGTGAAATATCCGGGTAAATTCTGAAACGATCCGAAATATCCCGGAACAGTATATAATGCTGTGTAAAATTCTGAAATACTGTGTACCATTCGAAGCCTTTTTTATATGGGTAGAACTACCCATTAGTGGGAGTACATAAAGCAAAATCCGTCGGCCTCTTTTGAATAGTTTGAATTTTATTTCTTTATTCCAACCACCACACAACATCATATGAACTTTCTGAGCCAAATCGGGTACCCCGGCTAGGACCTAATAATGATGACCGTTGACAAAAGTCTTTGAAAGATATGCCCTCGCGAACTTTTTTGTAGACCTATGAAAGAAAAAACAATATGCAGTGAATTGTTCTGTTATATCTTACAAGGATTAGGCAGAGTTTTAGATAAGAACTTGTAGGGTAATACCACCGCGACTTCTCATGGATAACATCTTTATATTTGAANAAGACCCTGCTGACTGTCACATCAAACCGGAATTGATTTTGCCACAGAAATTTCTTAATAAATCAAGTTACTACGTTTCACTTCGATATTTCAGATTTAATTATGAATGTTAGAATTATGTTGTATGTTTTTCATTGAGTGTAGCTAAAAGGAAAGAGTTTGTTCTCCAATATACCGTACAACGAATGTAAATCTCTCATTTTAAATATATTACATCAATTTCGACAGCTTTCGATGTATGCCTAAATCAATATTACTTACAGTTCAACAACAAATTTTAAATATAATCAGGATTCAGGTTCACCAATGGGCTCAACCCTTAGTCAACTTTCAGCAGACACATTTATGGACTATAGTAAATTCCGACCTGGGTGAAAAATAATTAACTTCTGGTACAGATATGTAGATAGACGTACTACACGACAGCTGAACCAATTTGACATTTATGAACAATCTTAATGGAAACAGAGATAGAGAAACGGAGTAATTTAATAGACCTATCCATCACGGATAATCATAATAAATTTGAGTTCAATGTATTTAGGAAACCGAGCAATACAGACATTACAATCCCAGGTGATTCTTTCCACCCCGACAGTCATAAAGTAGCAGCCTACAATTCAATGTTACAAAGAGCATTCTCGTTACCTTTGTTTGCTAACAATCTAGGTAGGGAAATTAAAATAATTATACAGATAGCGATAGGACATTCTAGATCTAGATCAATGCACTGTATATTGATCAATAGATCAATATACAGTGCATTCCATTTGAAACGAGCCACCATGAATAACTTTTGGTACAAGATGGGATTTCATCCCAAACAATTGGATGAATCCAGCAAAAGGTTATGCACTTTTGCAACACCTTTTCGGAGATACATGTTCTCCAAGCTCCCGTTTGGGATTTCATCTGCACCGGAAGTGTTCCAAAAGCAATTTAAACAAATTTTTGAAGGGATTGACGGTCAAATATCATATATAGATGACTTGTTAGTTTTTGGAAGTAATCAAGAAGAACATGATAAAAATTAAGTAGCTGTTCTGAACAGAGCCAGACAAGAGGGAATTAAATTCAATAGAAGTAAATGTACATTTAATGTAACTGAAATAAAGTTTGTAGGTCATGTTATAAGCAGTATGGGGGTAGAAGTTGACAATATAAATGAAATGCCATTGCCTAAGAACAAAAAGGAACTTGAGCAGATATTAGGCATGATCACTTATTTCTCAAAATTTGTACCTAATTTATCTGAATTAACGAATGATTTGAGACAGTTGTTGAATAGAAATGGGGTTTTTCTGTGGGAAGAAAATCATACTGAAGCCCTAAATGAATTAAAACAAGTGTTATCGTCAACTCCTGTGTTACAGTATTATGACGTAAATAAACCAGTGATATTGTCAGTTGACTCCTCTAAAAATGGTTTAGGTTCAGTTCTGCTGCAAGACAATTTACCGGTGATTTATGCCTCCAGGGTACTGACTGAAACAGAGAAGAATTATGCTCAGATAGGAAAAGAGCTTCTTGCAGTACTGTTTGGGTGTACTCGTTTCCATCAGTATATCTATGGCAAAAAAGTGTCTGTGGAAAGTGACCACAAACCACTAGTTTCAATTCACAAAAAACCATTAATTAATACACCCTTGAGACTACAACGAATGTTGATTAAGTTACAGTTGTATGACTTAGAAATTACTTATAAACGAGGCTCACAGTTATTCATTGCTGATTGTTTGAGTCGCAATTTCCTAAATGAAGTAACTGATAAAGATAAGTCTTATTTAAATGAAACAGAAGCCCAGATTGATTCAATCGAAAAAATCCTACCTGAGTTAGAAGTTTACCAGAATTAAAGGAAGGGGAAAAAGTAAGAGTTCAAAAGCAAGATAAATCAGAATGGGTCCCAGGTAGAATTCTAAATAAATTGGAGAAACCAAGAACTTATTTGGTCAAACTCAATAATGGTAGTGTAATAGAAAGAAACATAAAGTTCTTGATAAAAGACACAAACAGTAAGAGGACTCCTCCTGAATTAGATTGCAAATCCAAGATAGTAGATAAGAGACCTAAGCGAAGTACAATACAACCACAAAAATTGTCAAACTTTGTATTGGACTAACTACTAAATTTAAATATTGTACAAATTTATATTGTAAATAATTAGGCTGAGTTTAGCTTAAAAGAGAGAGGTGTAGTATATGTGCATAGTACTTTTCGGTTGTTAGTGGTGTCGCTAAAACATATACTATGAAATCACAGTTGACACCGACGGAAGAACAAAGTTGTTGGCTTTGTTTGATGAAACCAGACACGTTGTGCATGAAAATGAAAAACTATAAAATATAAGATTATTGCTGTATATCATTGTAAATAAGTATGTAAATAAAGCTTGAATATATTTCACACACACACACACACACTGTATAAGGTTAACATTATCAATTATTTCAGTTTATTGTATTCTTTTGAAAATGTTTTTTGAATGACTAAACTGCAGTAACGTAAGTTACAAATACAAGTGGTACAAACACATGGGAAGTTTTATTTCTCAATCTTCATATTGTTGCTTTTGTTGTGAAAATTCTGGTAAATGATATATTATCTATTGTATACAAATATCAGCACCAAATATCATTTGAAGCATCGCAGGCATGGCACAATTATTATTCAGTTGTTGATTTCACGCTGTCAAATGTTTTGTTTCAAGTATACTACTTGTCAGTTCTGTGAGTTGTTACCGCTCGTATCGATCCTAGAATGTTATAATCTGAAGTGAAATATAAATCAGTATATGTTCGGAAGTGATTGACAATGTTTTATGATAAATTTCACTAGTTCGGACCTTCATTGTCCACTATAATATGATTTGAAATCTTAGGCTACATCCATCAATTTATTATTAGTTGAAAAATTACTTCGAACTACAACCTCCTGATCAACAATAATAATAAAAACAACCTCTACAAAGGACACAAGATATAGTCTCAGCTGTTTTTTCGAAAGGTCTGCAAATTCGGTTTTTTCAGTTTGAAATTATGAAATCAATTTTACTTGTAATTCCAAGCAAAATTCACAATCATCGTGAGGATAATGTATATGTGAAAATGTCAATCCCTTGACAACAAGGATTGCGAATGCTGTATTTTTCCACATTGAAGGAGCATTTGACAATAACTGGCTGAGTCTATGCCACGCTGGTAAACAGAACTGCAACTACGACTCTTCAAGACGAGGCCATTGGGTTCAGGGTCGCCAGAGGTTGCCCTCGAAATGAGGTACTATCTCCCCTTCTGTGGTCGCTCCTGATGGATAGCCTGCTTGATGCCCTCGACTGAAGAAAAATATATCTGCAAGCTTATGCAGATGACCTTGTCATCTTGGCAAGATGGCAGATGTCTGTCAACCTCAGCAAAACTGTGATAATCCCCTCAACGCCACTTTCCCGCAATGGTAAGGTCATTCCATTTGGAATGGAGGTAAATATCTTGGCGTGGTCCTTGATAAAAAACTCACCTGGAACGCTCACTTGGAAGAAGTCAGACTGTTCCTATGGACATGTCGAAGGATTTATGGTAAAACTTGGGGTTCAGATCCCAAACAAATACATTGGATTTATGTGATGATTGTCAGAGCAATGATCACTCATGGAGCAATTGCCTGGTGGCCGAAGGCATTACAGAAAACGGCTAAGGAGAGGCTCTCTGGCTTACAGAGACAGGCTTATCTGGCCATCAGTGGTGTCATCAGTACTACACCGTTAGCGGTCATACAGATCCTTCTAGATCTACCTCCCCTCCACATTTTTCTGGAGACAGAGGCTAGATAAACTGCATATAGACCTGTGCACATTGCTAATTGCACAAATCAATTTAATGCAGAGGGCAACAGACTGCTGGTTGTCACTGAAAGTCACAGCATTCTGAAAATGACCTCTGATTTTATGCCTCCAATTGTCAACTGCGAAATGCCTTATAAAGTACTGTTACCGAGTAGAAAGGATTGGATTCTCCGGGATAAAAAAATAATAAGAGCAGATAGTTGTTGGTTCATAGACCATCTGATCAATATAGCATAATGCTGAGGAAAGTGGTGTGATGACTACTACCTAGGACCATTCCGAAGTATTTTTTCAGTTTAGTTTCAAATAATTGATATGGGCTCCAGAAAGGCCAGACATTAAAAGGAATTGACCCACTTGCTTTTTTTCTTTGAAATATTGTAATTTGTTAATAGTTTCCTATTCGAACTCATTTGATATCGTCGTGTTGTTTTCTTATGAATATTCAGCCAATAATATTTGAAAAATCACTTCAAACTTCAACCTTCTGATCAACAATAATAAAAAAATGACCTCTACAAAGAACACAAGATATAGTAAGATTATATTTCAGATAATTGTCTCATAATCTGTAGATTAGATGGCAAAAAATTAGAACATAGTGAGAAATTAATTACATTTAGAAATCTTAAACGAATAGATGAAACCCTCTTGAAAAAATGTATACAAGATGCTCCATTTGAAAATGTTTATTATATTCATGATATTAATCGCAAGGTAAGTTATGTAAACGATCTGATATTGAACATATTTGACATATTGTCACCCTTGAAAACAATTTCCTTCAAATACCAAAAACCTCCTTGGATTACAGATGTTATTAAAAAAAGACTGTTCAAAAAATGAGGTGTTTGTTCAAATTTCGCTGGCTACGTCTGTTCGAATAGACTCTTTCAATATGTTGGTTCTCTCGTCTCGAATATATGTTCACATTTTCAGCTGTTTAGTTTGTTAGTAAGAAGAATAAAAGTTACAAGTGATTCGCGTGTTCGACGACTTTCTTATGTCGAAAAAAATGGAATGGAGTGCCTAAAACACTTGACATGTTAACAGTGACATATACGGTGATTGTATTCAGAATCAAAAAAATGTTAACGAGCTTTTCACAGAAGGTCGACAAGATGTTAATGACGATGTTCGTTCTGGACGCCCCAGTCCATCAACGACCGATGGAATTCCGACCATAAAAAACCGTTGCATGAACATCGTTCAGGAATTGTTGGACGACTTCAACGGCGATCCAAATTTGCTTGAAAGGGTCATAACTGGTGATGAATCATAGGTGTAGGTTATGACTTCGAAACTGAAATTCAATCGTCCTAATGGAAGAGTATTGGAGAGCCAAGACCAAAAAAGCACGCTGAGTTCGATCAAATACCTCATAGTCGTACGGTCAATAAGAAGTATTAATTTGAAGTTATGCGCCGCTTGCGAGAAGCAATACGAATGAAACGTCTGGCATTGTGGAAAAACAATTAATGCTTACTCGTCATTGCTTGTACGTAATTTGTTGGCCAAAAACAACACCATAACCATGCCTCAGCCACCGTACTCACCAGATTTGCCTCCATGAGACTTTTTTCTGTTCCAAAGTATGAAGAAACCCATGAAAAGACGACGTTTTGGAACGATTGAGGAGAAAAAACCAAAACGCTGAAAGAGCTCAAGGAAATAACAAAAATTGCATATAAGAACTTCCTCAATGATCGTAAAAAACGCTGACACAAGTTCATTATATGTGAGGGGGACTACTTTGAAGGAGACAAATTAGAAATTGATGAATAAATTTCGAGAGAAAGTAATGTTTACCTAATTTTTTCAACAAATGGCGTATTATAAAATTCTTCGACAGGTCACAATATTTTTTTAAAATAAGATTCACTACACTCCAAGTTTGAAGTCTTAATTTCAAAAAATAGTGACTCCAGGATCGAATTTTAATACAAACTTTCGTGTTCAAAGTCATGACCAAACAATAATCGGGAAACGGCCATCGAATGCCTGCTTCCATGTAGCCCCGCTGGATACGGCAATGCCAGAATCACTTGTGGTTCTGTTATTCCCTAACTGGATGGCATCCCAACGATGGTTTAATCCTAAGGTGTGTGTATCGAGATACCGGGCGCCCTCTCGTCATAGCATCGCCTTATCACGGTAATGCGGAGCTCTGCCGTGATTGACCCTATTTCCCTAGCTACTCATGGGACTTTTATGAACAGAGTAAACCCAAAAATTCTTTTTGACGCTGAGTCTACAGAGGAGATGGATGTCGAGCTTACGACTCCAACTGACCTTCCTGTAAATTCAGATCAGAAGCGAGAGCTTCTCAACACTGAGCTTCTCAACGACTGAGTCGTCTCCTCAAGAGCGGGGTACCTTATGAAACCGCCTTGCACCAAATTGAGCGGCGTTCGCAGAACCTGTCTCAAGTGGAGGAACAAACCCCCAATGAGCAGGTTAGCAAACGTTTGCGCTCAAGTGACGATTCACCAAAACCAGAGGCGAAAGAACCCTGCACGGTTGAATCTAAGGCATCGTCAAGTGTAGCTGAAGGTTGTCGCGGGTATCAAGGTGGGAATCTTGCACCTTGACTATCCGACTACCTCATTAATGATGAAACAGCAGAGCATGTACTTTATGCCTGCCCCGCTGGGGACCGAATCAGGTTTTTAGAGTTCCGCAGAGCCGTACTCTTACCATCTGACTTGAAAGACCACTCACCATATAAACTCATCGGCTTCGTTAAGAAGCTGGGTTTATTTGGCCGAGTGTGAATAGGTGCGAGCCACAATAAACCCTTTCGAGTTGCGGTGGAAGGTCGAATAGACTCTCTCACTGTGTATTATGTTGATGATACGGCCATGATCTTCACTGGTGAAAGTTGGGATGAAATCTACAAAACTTCTGAAATCATTTTGAGAAAAAGAATTCTCTGACTGAATAATAATTCATTCATCGAATGACAGTTTCTATACCTTCTGTATCTTTTCTCATACACGCATATACTCATATATCTCATATATCATATATATCTACTTCTTTTTGTTTTCTCTAAGAGTTTAAAAGTGTTCTTTTGGTAATTATATTACTGTAGTTTAGGGTCTTGGGATTGTCATTGTGTTTACATGAAATGTACAATATAGAACTCTCGTCTGAATAAGTAATATAACACATTGAAGACATGCCAATGCCTAAGAAAATAAAATTATTTTGGTTTGATTTGATTTTCCAATAGTTACCCATTTATAGGACAATATACAGAATTATACATTCAGTTATAAGTTCAATTCTTATAATGTGATTTGAATATAAGTTTGCGACTTCTATGATATCATTTAGATTTGTGAAGAGACAGCATTGAACTTTTGACAAATGATATACAATGGAGAAATGGAGGTCAAGAAGTAAACTGAGCAACCTTCAAAGGAAGCCGTGGTACGTTTAAATTAATTTGTTTCCAAATTATAAAAAAGTCATAGCCATATCGAACTCATTCAACTATTCCCCAACCTCTGGAAATGAGATAAAAGAAATCCTCTTTAGCATAAAAAATAAAAACTCTTCAGGATGGGATGATCTTCATCTTAAAATTTTCTATAGACTGCCAAACACTGTATTAGATATCATAGCAGAAGCTGTAACTAAATCTATCATAAATGGTATTTTTCCAAATTGCCTAAAAACTGCTGAAGTTATCCCATTATTCAAAGGAGGCGATTCTAATATACCCGCGAACTTCAGGCCAATTTCTTTACTGCCAACTCTATCTAAAATCGTGGAAAAGTTAATGAAAAAAAGAATCCTAAATTTTCTTGACAAAAATCATATTCTTCACTCCAATTAATATGGCTTTCAAGCCTCTAAGAGCACAAATGATGCAGCGCCATTATTTTGTGACCAATTTTTTATCTTTTGTATATATCAAAGACTAATATGAAGTCCTTTAAATGCAACATGGACCATTTAATTCTTGAAGAAACATCATTGATCATAAACTAGAGAACAAATTTTTAGGCCTCAACATAGACAATAAACACATAGGTATTAGCATAGAACGCATATGGAACTATGCAAAAAATTATCCTCAAGTTGTTATGCGACAAGGCCTATCTCTAAGTTTTTGGACTATCACTCTGCTAGAAAAGCATACTTTGCACTTTTCGAATCCCACTTGCGGTACGGAGTTTGTTTCTGGGGGAACAGAGCTAGAGTCCAAGATTCCTGTAAGACCCTTTTTTAAATCAACACATCTTGATAGTCTACTGCATCTTCATTTTAGAAACAGTCTGCCTAATGCAAAAAAGCAACATCTCGACTCAACTCAAAGTTATGCCACTCGTCTCACATTCAATATTCCTTTCCCTATCCCATCAACAGCACAAATTAAAAACTCGATTCTTTAAAATAGCAAAAACTATTTCAATCATCTTTCCCTTTCAATCAGAAACAGTTTCTACGAACAGTTTCGAAAAAGAGTACAAAACTTCTGCTAGATAAAGCTTATTGAGGAATTTCTTTCGGATGACAACGCAACTTATACATTTTTTTATAACAGGCTACCATCACTAACCATATTAATATATTGTTTCAATTCTTGTTCTTTATTTTAATGTTTCATATTGTTTCAGATCTTACGTTCTTAAGCCTGTTTTGTCAACAAAACCTAAACTTTAATGACAATAAAGCATTTCTGATTCTGACTCTGTTATGGAGAATCAGCATTTAATAAATTTCTTAGGATGTCGACATATCGGTTGGCCCATGATATGCAGTTTTTTCGGAAATTTTGAGCATCAAGCGTGCGGCAGCAAAGTTCGTTCCAAAATTGCTGCATTTTGACAAAAAAAAACTGTCGCAGGAATTGTTGAATGACGTCAACGGCGATCCAGATTTGCTCGATTTGCACGAGTCTTCACCAAAGTCATCACTGGTGGAGACTCGTGGGTATATGGTTATGACATCAAAACCAAAGTCCAATCGTCCCAATAGAAGAGCTCAGGAGAGCCAAGATCAAAAAAAGCATGCCAAGTTAGATCTAATATCAAGGTTTTGTCCACTGTTTTCTTCGATTACCGTGGCGTAGTGCATCAGGAGTTCTTGACACATGGTCCTACGGTCAATACGGAGTATTATCTTGAAATTATGCACTGCTTGCGGAAGCAATACAAAGAAAAAGTGCGATATTCTGGAAAAATAATGCATGGCTTTTGCATCACGATAATGCATCTGCCCACTCGTCATTGCTTGTTCGTGATTTTTTGACCAAAAAAAAACACCGTTTTTTGGCTCCCTGGGGCTTTTTCTTGTTCCTAACATTGAAGAGACGATTTAGGAAATAAAAACCGGAGAGAGCACAAGGACATACCAAAAAGTGCATGTCAAAACTGTTTCGAGGATTGGAAAACACGCTCACACAAGTATATTATACCTCTAATAGGCATATCCAACTTAATTTTATCAACTTGTGCCTTCCCTGAGCAGTGGAAAACGGCTCGAATTTATCCGATATTTAAAACAGGCGACTCTGGCGATATCATAAACTACTGGGCAATTTCAATTTTATGTAACTTTTCTAAACTCTTCGAGATATGTGTGCAAAATGTTATGTACTCCCATATTCAAAAAGTTATTTCTTCTACTCAGCATGGTTTGGTACAACAAAGATCATGTATGACAAGTCTTGCATGTTTAAATCAATATCTCTGTACGTACCTAGACAAGCAAAAACACGTCGATGTTGTTTATTCAGACTTTCAGAAAGCCTTCGATCTGATAGACCATTATGTTCTTCTCAGCACATTGACAATTTGGGACTCTATAACCAACTGCTTACTCTAATTGAATCATATCTATTTAACAGAAAACAATTCGTCGGAAAGCAATCTTCCAAATCGGCTCAGTACGTAGTTACATCTGGGGTACCACAAGGTTCTAATCTTGAACCCCTTTTATTTTTTATTTTTATTAATGACTTGGCAACCTCTTTGAATATTCCTAGCCTACTATTTGCAGACGACATGAAACTATATTATAAAATCGACGACATTACTGACTGCCAACGTCTACAACATGAATTTAGATATAATCATACTTTGGTGTAATAATCCAAATGTAAAATTACATCATTTACAACAAAAAAGAATGTACGATTATTCAACCAACAATACTACAATCAACCGCGTACATGAGATAAAAGATCTCAGTATAACATACGAGTAAATTAACATTTACAATACATATAAGGAATATGACTACTGATGCAAATAGGATGCTTGGATTCATTAACAGAAATGGCAAAAACTACAAAAGTATTGCCACCTTGAAATTGATATATTTTCCGTATGTCAGATCTAAGTTAGAGTATAGCTCTGTGTTATGGAATCCAGTTTACGACTACCAAAAAACATCAATTGAGAGCGTACAAAGAAAGTTCCTGAAATACTTATGTCTAAAAGTTGATGGACAATACCCCACGAGAGGCATCGATCATAATATTTTGTTGACACGATTTGATACGACATCTTTGGAAAATAGGAGAGTTATCCTTGGTACAAAAATACTGCATAAATTACTAAACAACAATATTGACATACGGTTCTTTTATCCTAGATCAATTTCTTAGTACCAAGAAGTGAAGGTCGACACAATCTGAAATGCTATTGCAAAGCATCACGCACAAATGTTATGCTCCGATCACCATTGAATTTTATGTGCAGTAGCTTCAATAAAATCTGTGAACATTGCGATATTCTTCATTTCGACTGTCTGAACGCCTTGGTATCATGTATCCACAATCACTTTTAATAATACTGTAAAAAACATTTGTGTCAGTACTGATATTTTACACTTTATAGGTTTTTCTTAGTCTTAGTGTAGTTGCTTAGTCTTATGTGTAATCATCTACAGGACAGGAGTCAATATGTGGAGACAGCTGTGGGTCAGTTATCAATAGAAAAGGTCACTTGTGGGGTTCCACAAGGGTCTATACTTGGCCCCGTACTATTTAGTATACACACAATTAATTTCATTTCGAGCACTACACTTTTACACTGATGATACACAGCTGTATCACTCATTTGCTGGTTTGAGGCTCAAACTATATCTGCAGATATAAACCGATTAGTAGAAGTATCACATGCGCATAAGTTGAAAATCAACGCACTCAAATCTAAAGTAATGATATTTGGAAAAAACAAATATCACATTGGAACCATTATGAGAATTAAAATTCAAAATGAAGAGTTATTCTTTACAAGTGATGCAAGGAATTTAGGTTTACACTTAGATACATAACTTCGATTTGGAAAACATATTAACTCTCGTCTTTAAAAGGCTTATTGTTCATTGAACATAACGATATTAATCGTATAGAAAAAATTCAGAAATCATATCTTAGATTGATATACGGTATTCGCAAATATGATCCAATATCTCACAAGTTAAGATCCGCAAAATTAATAAAAATGCAAGATCGTCGAAAACTTCATTTTCTCATTTCAACTCATGCAGTAATCAATAAACAGTGTCCCACATATCTTTACAATAAAATAAAATATGGGACAGATATTCATAACCTTGATTTACGTCATAGGGGTCATATCTAGCTTCCACCTTACAAAACTTCTCTAATCCGAAGAAGCTTTACCTACAATGTCTTCAAGCTTTATAATGAGATCGACCCATCACTTCGAACTATAAACAAGAAATATCGTATATAAACAGTCCGGGAAGAGAACTCAAGTTTTTCGATAACATCTCGGCAAACCCCACCACATAATTCAATTTTAGTTTCATTCGATACAAATAGTATGTTTTTTAACGCCCCCCCCCCCTCCGACATCAAACCGGAATTGATTTTGCCACAGAAATTTCGAAATAAATCAAGTTACTACGTTTCACTTCGATATTTTAGATTTGATTATGAATGTTAGAATTATTTTGTATGTTTTTCATTGAGTGTAGCTAAAAGGAAAGAGTTTGTTCTCCAATATAAGTCAACGAATGTAAGTCTCTCATTTTAAATATATTACATCAATTTCAACAGCTTTCGATGTATGCCTAAATCAATATTACTTACAGTTCAACAACAAATTTTAAATATAAACAGGATTCAGGTTCACCAATGGGCTCAACCCTTAGTCAACTTTCAGCAGACACATTTATGGACTATAGTAAATTCCGACCTGGGTGAAAAATAATTAACTTCTGGTACAGATATGTAGATAGACGTAATACACGACAGCTGAACCAATTTACGACATTTATGAACAATCTTAATGGAAACATAGAGTTAACTCTCAGTTGTCAGGAAATGTATAACTCTGGAACGGTACTATGAAGGTACATCATTTTTTCTTTCGTGACTTCATGTCTGATTGGTGTTACTCCTCCCGAGTCCACTTGTCTACCCTACGGCTTGTCTTTCATTGAACGGGTTCTTACTCGCTGACCAAGTTGTGATCACCTCTTTCGTTGACGAAAACTGAACCGAGTTCATCAGCCGTTTGGGCAGCTGCTTCGAAGAGAAATGCTCCTATTTGGGCTGTTTCATGATCGCTGACCATATACAGAAGGGAATTGACTCTACCCTGACCAGACATGATAAAATGAGTCAGCCAGAGTGGTATCAATTGTTCAAGGCATCTTACTTGGTCTGGAACCACACAATATTTGGGCAGACGCAAAATGAGCTCGAACCATGTATTATCAAATACCTTGTGGTAATCGATCCAGGCAATAGCCAATTATTGTTATCATTTACCAATAAATAACAGAGTTGGAATCCACCCAGAAAAAATTGAACCGCCAATATTTTTATTTTGTCGAGTTCGTGCAATGAAGTAATATTATAGAAATTTAGATGCCTATCTGTTTCCAAAATTGAAACATGGAACACCGTGCCACTGTTGCAGGACCCTGTATACTTTGTTTTAGCATTTACTTTTATACATTTCTATATTCCATTATTTTTAATATTTATTTCATATATACTCTGTAATAAAATCATTCACTTTAACAGAGAAATAAATTGTTTTTTTTTAATTGGACAAAATAGGAATTGATGTATAATTGAATATTTTTTGAGAAACATAAAAATTCTCCTTATTTTTTGAACAGACAGCGTATGTTTGAACTGATAAATGTGAGTGATTTATTGTTTGTAGGAGAAATATGTTGGGGTTTCAACAAGAAAAGTGTCAGTAATTATGCCCATTTAACCACTCATGAAAAAATATGGTTTATTATCGTATATTCCACACATCAACGTAGAACTGACGAGATTGCAAGATGTGGGTTGTCTTCAGGTCAAAAATGATTGTTGACAAAGTTTTCCGAGACTATGTTTTTTAATGAATTTAATCCACAGCTATTGAAATTAAGTATAAACCTGAATTGCATACTTACAGACACCGTTGCCAGAGTAAATATAGGTTTTTCCTTCAGTATTTTCAAAAACTCAAAAAAAAATTTCCAAGGTAACAAATTATCTTTTTTTTTTCTAAGTTTGTTGTTCTTTTCATCAAGGTTATTTTGCATTGATAAAACTCAATATTTACTTTTTTTATAGGGCACGTTATAACTGTGGTTAACAATCCAAAACAAGCGAATATCAAAGATAAACAAGGTACTACAAGGCGGTTAGTTTCAAATCCAAGCTTTGACATTGACCGCCGACAAGATTCGTCCTCTGTCTCCCACTGCAGCTTTCATTACACGACGCATTTATAGATCAACAACAGATAGCGCAGTTTCGACCCGTTATAGGCCTTGTCAGTGGTGTCAGGCTGAACCACGAATGCATTGCTGGACTCAACTTTCCTTTAAAAACAGGTTCGAATAAATAAAGACGATGATATATCCACTTGAGAAAATGTTACCTATGGGATACACAATGAAATATATCCTCGAATATCAAAGATGAACGAGGATCTCCAAGGCTGTGCATTTCAATTATTTTAATGTAGAGGTAGAAATCACACTGCGAAGTTTTATTGAGTATATAATTGTTGAACAGAGTTCAGTACATGATATATAATATGAGATTATCTTGAGCAAAATATGGACTCTTCAAATATAGAATTTTTTTTTCTGATAATGAACATTAAGATTCTTGCCTTTTTCAATAATATAAAGAAATTGATTAAATGAAATACTGTTTAAAATTATCAATATGAATATTTTCGAACATCTTATCATACCCGATTTCAAAATTTCTTGATTTTTCAGATAATATATATGTACAAACTTCAAAAAAGATAGTTTTATAAAAAATCTATATATGAACAACAGCATTACTTAACATTATAAAATACGACTTATAAATAAGTTACTTTTCTTTGGTAACATAAAACACATGAGTCAACAATAAAATAGTATTTACACTGCTACAGCAAAATAATCGATATTTTACAAAACAGAAAACTTTTACGAATTAGTAAGGCACCAGAATTACATGTAGGTAGATGAAATATTTACAAACAATTGAAAATATTTTTTCCATAATATGTACAGTCACACAGTCTAATGTAATTAGATATAAGTTTAATGTCTATAATTCTCCAATCCTCAGTATATCACAGATATTTTCAAAATTTTACCTAACCTAGTTGAATATTTTCGGAGTAATTTTGCTTAAAACTGGCCAGTTCATAATATAGGAAAATTGGAAACAGTGAAAATCGCCAAACTACCGACATACATTATCCACAATGTGAAAAAGATCAGTTCTCATCTTTTCTTATTATTCTGATGTCCATTTTTCCTATACTACACTTAAACAAAAAAATTGTTTCGGTTATAATTTGATGGAGAAACCGAATGCACTTTCCAAAATACCAGTTCTCAACCTTTAAGTAGGTAAATAGACTGTTTCATTCAACAGAAACAAAATGTCAAACATTCAGATTTATCACCGATATTTATATTTTTTGGCAGCGAGGTAATATAATTATTGAACTGATATTTTCATATACAGAAAATCAGTTTTTCCACCAATATGGTAACCAAAACTGTCGAAAATAACCACTTCAAATTAACGTGGCTTCTGACACTCCCATTACGATCAGTGTGGACGATACTCGCAGCAGTCAAAGAACTGAGGCTCAGCTCGCTTGCGACCCTGGGACTTTGCATGTTCACTAAACTTGCAATTTTTTCTGCTTCCCTTAGGCACGCTTCAAGTTGTAATTCAGATGGATACCTGGAAATGAGAAACAGTGCAGAAATACGAAAAATATATTTGAAATTATATAAATTTGAGAATAATTTTTTGGAACATCAATACAAGGGGAAAAGCGATATAGAAAGTTCGCTTCAGTAATTACTTTTTTCAATTCCTTGACAACAAGGAGATTACGATAGCTGTATTCCTTCATATTGAAGGATCATTTGACAATGCACTACCTGAATCTATAGGATCATCTCTGGCTAGGAAAGGTATAGAATCGACCGTTACTGGCTGGATCTATGCCATGCTGGTAAACAGAACTGCAACTACGACTCTTCAAGGCGAGGCTATTAGGTTCAGGGTCACCAGAGGCTATCCTCAAGATGTGATACTATCTTCCCTTCTGTGGTCGCTCCTGATGGATAATCTGGTTGATGCCCTCGACAGAAAAAAAGTATATCTGCAAGCTTATGCAGATGACCTTGTCATCTTGGCAATGTCCACGTCGGGAACACTAGCTTGTAATATCCTCTAAAGCACGATGGACGTTGTTCACAGTTGGTGCCTGAGGGAGCAGATATCTGTCAACCCCAGCAAAACTGTGATACCTTACCTTAGCATTGTCCTTGATAGAAAACTCACCTGGAATGCTCACTTGGAAAAAGTTTTACACAAAGCCAGACTGTTTCTATGGACATGTCGAAGGATTTGTGGTAAAAATTGGGGTTTAGGTCCCAAAGAAATCCATTAGATTTATGTGATGATTGTCAGACCAATGATCACTTATGGTGCAATTTCCTGGTGGCTAAGGCTTCACAGAAAACGGCCCAGACGAAGCTCTCTGGCTTACAGAGACAGGCTTGCCTGGCCATCAGTGGTGCCTTCAGTACCACAACGTCAGCGGCCATTTAGATCCTCCTAGATCTACCTTCTCTTCACATTTCTCTGGAGAGAGAGGCTAGATGGACTGCATATAGACCAATTGCACAAATCAATTTATTGCAGAGTACAACAGACTGTTGGTTGACAGTGTAAGTCACAGTATTCTGGAAATGACCTCTGACTTTATGCCTCCAACTGTCAACTACGAACTGCCTTATAAAGTACTGTTCCACTTCCTTCGGGAGAACGAAATATTAAGAGCAAATAGTTGTTGTTTCACAGATGGATCAAAAACACCTTCCTGTTCTGATGCAGGTGTTTTCAGTCGCAGACCCAGGACAGAGATTGTTACGCTTTTGAATTGTGAGAGATTGGAAGAATCCAACCTCATACATAAGACAATAAAAATATTCTCGGGCAGTCAAGCGGCGTTGGAAGCTCTTGGCTCCTACCGAGCAACTTCTAAATTGGTAGTAAATTGCCAAAAACTACTCTCCTTGATAGGAAGACGTAACAGATTGTCTCTGGTCTGGATTCCTGGCCATACTGGCCTGGAAGGCAATGAGGCTGCTGACTCCCTTGCAAAGGAGGGTGCTGCAAGCAGCTTCATTGGACGAGAACCTGTCATTGGCATCGCTTTAGGCTTTGCCAAACAAAGATTGAACACCTGGATGGCAAGAAGATTTATGGACTTCTAGCAGAATCTTTCTGAAGGGGTTTATGATACCAAACAGTTGTTGGACCACACTAGGGATGAACTACGATGTCTAACAGGTCTGCATATGAATTATCATATGCAGATACTTGGGCTATCGGAAGACAGTGTGTATCGCCTCTGTTTAGAAAATGATGAATCAGCAGGGCACATACTTTGTGCCTGCCTCGACCGAATCAGGGTTTTAGAGTTAGGCTTCATTAAGAAGCTGGGTTTATTTGGTCGAGTGTGAATAGCTTAACCCTTTCGGGTTGTGGTGGAGGGTCGAATAGACCCACTCACTTTGGATCTAACCTAACCTAACCTAAGTACTTTTGTCATTATGATTGGATGCATTGATAATTTTCATCAAAATAATAAATCACTTACATGATGCATAAAACATTTTGCTTTTCCAATCATAATTGACCAGGAAAATTACAAAATTATTATTTCATTTATTATGGATGGAATTGACAAATGTATATTGTGAAGTGAAGTGTCATGAATAAACGTAGTTTTCTATTCATTGCATTGAATGCCTTTCATAACAAATAAATCCGTAAAATCATTGCTACAACACGAAAATGAAATTTATGACGATAATCATGTCGTAACTCAACTAAAAGCAGTGCTACTGTATGAGAGATTTCAAGTACATATCGTTTTTATATTCCAAATGAAGAATAATTTGTCAAAAACAGAAGCAAAATACAGTACATGCATCTAATTTAGTTTCGACAGTGTTTTATAAATCAAATGCAAAAAACTACCAAAAACTTTTCCATTATGAGAATGTATTCAAAATATCGTTATATTTGAAATAAAGAGAAACTGAGTAAAATTTGTGGAACTAATTTGATGTGAATAATATTCATTTCATATTTCGTTAAAATTCCGAGCATTTTTGTGGGACAAAATAATTTCAAAAATGGTAGAAAACTCAAAGGTTTAGTTTATTTGTCAATCATGATCTTGCTGCTGAGGAACAGAAAACCCAAAAGATAATATTTCAAAACTCAAAGCAAGCAGTTGGAGACCTATGAAAACAATATAACTAAAAATCACTAGAATCACTAGAGAATCCATTAGTGCCCCAACAATACCAGAAAATTCCCACAAAAAGTTAATTTGATTCCAAGGAAGGGATATTCAGAATCTAATAAGTAACATATAATGAAACTTGAATGAGCAACGCCCATAATGTGACAACGGACATTATTATTATTGAAGCTTTTAAAGAGATTTGGATAAAGAGAATTACCGAAAAGCGAGGGGACTTTAGCAAATAACTTTATGGCAGCTATGCCAACTGATTTTGAGCTATATTGATGAACATTAAAATTACCATTAATATCGCAATAAAAGTATCGACCCTGATTAGTAAAGGAATCATGAATATCAGATTCAAAAAGGTAAGAAAAAGTTTTACAGGTATAGAATGTAATAGCATTTTGAATTTTCATTGTTATTATTACTATTCAGTTTCAATTCAACCTTCTATTATTACTATTGATTTTGAAATAGTTTAATAATCTTAATATAATATAGACAATGGTAATATTGAATGTGTTTCTTTGAATGTTTCTTATCTTGTAATAATGTATCGAGTCAATGAAACAAATAAAAACAACTAAACATTATTTTAGGAGTCCGTTATTATCCTAATATAACAAAATTCAGTTGTTACTGCACAAGTGAATAATATAATGTTTCAAGCTGATGATTATATGGAATTTCCTTCAACACTTTGAATTTCGGGAGTAGATATCTCAATTTTTTTTACCAGATAACTGATATGTGAATCCCATTTCGAATTTTTAATAATCATGATGCCTAAATATGTAAAACAATCAGTTATACAAATTTCATTAATTCCAATAGCAAAAGTTCCTAAATTCGGTAAAATGTTTTTGTATGAAGTGAATGCTGAATATTTAGTGTTTTCTCAATTGCTTGTTGATAAATTATTATCAAACCATTTTTTCCCTATTTCTATTACCTCTCTGTTTCAATTCAAACCAAGTTGCCTCTTTGTATATGAAAGAATTGTTGTCTGCCAAACAATGAATAAGGTTATTGAGTTATTGACTGTCTTCATATGAAACACACGATAATTTATAGGGCATAGCACTCAAGAAAGGGGCAATCCATAGACACGTGTTTCGGGCTTTCGATCCATTATCAGTATGGTGCAGGCAACTGCAAGTGTGTTCCAATAATTGAAAATCTATTGCGGCAGTTGTATCGGCAACAGCATATGTAAGAATAATTTCAGTGAAGAATCCTGCACTGATACCTGTCGAATATAATCTAACGCCCTTCGTGGTATTAGCCAGGGAAGTAGTTGTTTTCTGAACGGTGTCAGGCCATTAACCTACAGTGTAGGGAGTTGAGACTGACCTGGACGAATTGTTCCTTTAGATGATGTGTTTATAGCCAGTCTTCAAGTATGCCCACTGACTATATGGAAATGTTTTTCTTGCTTATACGAGGAATTGGGCAAATATCATGTATGCGGTTGGTTACCTCGTTCACAGGCAGATAGGACGAAGACAAATATGTTGTTTTTTGTTCGCTTCAGCCTAGTTCGAGGAATGATACTCTGAATAATTTTCCGATAATTTTCAATTATCGGAAATCATCCTGCACTGACACCTGTCGAATATAATCCAACACTCTTCTTGGTATTACCCAGGGGAGTAGTTGTTTTCTGGTAGGTGTCATCCATCAACCTGCAATGTAGGTAGTTGAGGCTGGTCTGAACAAATTGTTCCTTTTGATGATTTTATCAAAATTACCACGTAGTCAGCAAAAACATTATTTTTCCAATAATAATTTGTGGCTCACTACTATAGATAAATTGAAATGAAAGTGTTTGTTGACGTTAATTCATTAACTTACCGTTCAGTACTTTGTACAGCCACAAAAATATCCAATTCAACGGTTAAATAGCCTTTTAGGGTACATTGTGCAAGTTGAATTTGCCTTTCCAAAGCTTTCAATAGGGCGTAGAGATTTAGAGATTTTGTACTTCGGTTTTGCAGGGCATATAGCGCTCTGTCTATTTGCTTTCTTGAGTAGAGTAATCGAAGGGCTCCGCCACAGATAGGACAGCATGCTCCTGGTGGGGTTATTCCTGAAAATTATAAAAAAAAAGGTGAGGTCAAACGAAAATTGTCTTAGTTTTGATGATTGTCAAATTACTGAAGAAACTGTTTGAATTGCTACGTTGGTAGTCCAAGATTCACAATTTGATAATATGTCTGAAATTCTCTTAGAAAATAAATATTTCCAATTTGAATCAATTCTTTCAACGTTCCTACACAGAGAGATCTGACGAATACCATGACGAACATTGACGGCACTTCTACCACAGTTAGTTAGATCCGTACTGCACTGATGAAAAGATTTATTCCGAAACCGGTCAATAGGTAGTCGCTTGATCATTTTCAGCAACATGCTGCTGCTAATTGAACAATAATCATCTGCAAGAATTTCCTCTGAGAACTTAAGCAAATGTTTTCAGTTCCAACTAAAAATATTCATGTTCATAAAGTATATATATCTGTTCGACACAGTCATCAGACTACTTTGATTTTCACATTACTCTTACAAGATGGTCAAAATATTTTTATGAATTCCTTCGTGCAAGTGGTGTAATTAGTTGATAATTCATGAATGGTAATAGCTAATAAGTCATGTGGTGTAAGTGGTCCATCGTGTTTAGTGGTGTAATTTTGTAAGAATTAGTTTCTGTGTATTTTGAAACCAGTCGGTTGTCTTATACCTGACTCTCAAGTCATAAAATAGATAGAGATAATTTTATTCCGACCAACTTACCCATACAAGTTTTGTTGTGGAGTTTGGGACACTTAACACCAGAACACTGCTTCGACTTGATGGTAGTTATGAGTCCAATTGCTACGCAGGGTCCTTCGTAGTCTACTGCAACCATATCTGCAAATGCAGCACATTCCGACATGTATGTTTTACCATTGAATCCGCACACTTGACCTTTATGTCTGCATCTGGTAAGGCAAGGGCCCCTGTACGCCAGTTTGGCATTATGGTGGGACAAGAGACAAGAGTTCTCGTATTCACGATTTTCGATGTCGCATACTGGGTCTTTTGGTAAAAGGGAGCAGTCTGAGGAACCATTAACTAGAATTTAAAAATTTTATTTTGAAAACAATTTGTATTCGGCTGTTGTTATAACGCAAACGAATTCAACAGGAATAACATATTATTTTTCATTCAATATTTTTACTAAATAAAGTTGACCTGTCTGACCATTTTTTCATATTATGTACTGGAAGGGAGATATTGAGGGTGGGAAGTTTTCAAATTGACACACTGTATACAGCGCACTGCCATTGGCTTTGCAAGTAAAAGTTTTTTTCTCCACATGTATCGGCAGCACGATCAGTTATCTTGAAAAGAATTGCCGCAAACCCTGCTTTTCTATGGTCACGGATGCAGATAATCCAAATTCCTGATAACTTCAAAAGTTCCAACCAAAACCATTCTATTATGACGACATTCCAATATCAAAAAGGCCACGGCCTCTCAGTTGTCAGGAAATGTATAACTCTGGAACGGTACTATGAAGGTACATCATTTTTTCTTTCGTGACTTCATGTCTGATTGGTGTTACTCCTTCCGAGTCCACTTGTCTACCCTACGGCTTTTATATGGGTCTTTCATTGAACGGGTTCTTACTCGCTGACCAAATTGTGATCACCTCTTTTGTTGATGAAAACTGAACCGAGTTCATCAGCCGCTTGGACAGCTGCTTCGAAGAGAAATGCTCCTATTTGGGCTGACTATAGCCTGACCAGACATTATGATAAAATGAGTCAGCCAGAGTGGTATCAATTGTTCAAGGCATCTTACTTGGTCTGGAATCACACAATATCTGGGCAGACGCAAAATGAGCTCGAACCATGTATTATCAAATACCTTGTGGTAATCGATCCAGGCAATAGCCTGTTATCATTTACCAATAAATCGAATAAAGGTATTATTTTCCATCGAAAAATTTGGTGCAAATTAATTGTTCATTTCATTAATTATCTACGATAATCACACTTACTACATTCGTATTGTTTGCATGGCTTGTGCATCAGACTCAGACAAACTTGAGAATTGGGAACACATTTCTGGCCGACGGGGCATGTATCGGGTTTGCAAGGATTTTGGCATGGATAGTGTTCAATGTCAGCGTCGTTCAAATCCGCACATCTGCAAAAAAAAGTTATATAATACAATGTTAATTCATTTCAAATGAGTTCAAAACATTCACAGTAAATTGTCTAGGAGAACATCATCGTTATATTGTTGTAAAATATTGAAAAAGCGAAACAGGCAGAAATCTAAAATGGATCTCAAAGAAATAAGGCAGTTTTTAATGTAAATGACTAGTAATTGATGTACAGTTTAGTACACAGTTGTATTATATGTATAATAATTGTTCTAGATAACTAAACCCATACACGCAGTTCAGTACAATAATGCTAAAATCTAAAAGACATTGGCACTCATATATGTGAATACTTCTGGCCTGTTTCTGAAAAGAACTGTTTGGTCTAGACAAAATAACAAAGAAAATCACCATTGCCCGAAATATTCAGAAAGATGAACTACACTTGATCAAGAGACCTCTTACTCTGCAGTTTCAGCAAAGATGCTTACAGACTGGGACGAAATCATTTCCAGGTTTTTTGATTGCATATTTTAATGGCTAAGACGTTCCATCTACGACTGCGATTGACATTATCAAAGGCAATGAGATAATGAATGAAGTGTTCATGGAGAAACTACATTAACGGTTTGGGCCTAGAGTTAATTATTGTTGATTCCTTTTTCCTTTTGGTTAAAATTTATTTTGTGTTTCTGAATTTCCGATGCTTTCTTATATAGTCTTGGGTAGTAGCTCTGAGTTATATCAAGTATTTAGGGCTCTTCAAAACTACATCATGAATGAATTGATTTCTTTCTGCTTCCTGATTTATTCATTCATAGACCATGTTAGTTTGTAATCAATAGTGTTTGAGTTTAGAAGCTTTATCATCTTCACAAACACAGGTGTAAGGAAGTCTTGGGTACATTTGAACAAAGACGTCATTTCTCTACTCTGTGGACTATGATGTATGTGGGATAGAGATATTCCTGGCATTACGTTAAAAACTGTCAGCTGAAAATGTCATTCTCAAAGTGTTCTCCTTAACTGATAAGTGAATAAATATTTCGAAAAAAAACTCGAAATATTCATCTCTCCCAACTACCTACACAGTTCTGGTAAATGACTGCCTGGCTTAACTAATGGTAGAAATTGTTTGAAACTACCAGAATCAAATATACAAAGACTGTGTTGCAAATTGTTATTGCTATATTACGAGTATTTTATAAAAACAGTTCATTTTCTAATGTTGAATTTCAAGTATGCACACCAAAATGCTCTTTCTGAGTATTTTCTTATACAGTTTGCCATACCGAAAACGAAGCAGGTCGAATATCTTCAAGACACATTTGCTGGGAAAAAATGCAGAAAAGGCCGATTTTGAATTGAAGGAACATCTTTCTATCATAACTTCAACTGATATAACGAATTAGAATGAAGAAAAGTAGAAAGTAGAAAAGGCAATTTTATAAGAAATTCATCCATGTGAATGATCACTGCGTAACTTTTGATTTTGACGCCCTCGGCAGGTTATTGGTGTACTAGGAGTTATCACCACAATAGGCGTTTTATATTGTAAATAAAGGAAGGTCAATACGTATTCAACCTGTATGCGTATTTAAGTAAAATTTCAAGTTTGTTTTTCTACAAAAAAATAGTTGAAGATTTAACGTAACTATAACTACTCGTATAACAATACTCTAACTCAATATGCTAGTTTTGGTACCAGGAAAGTAGAAAAGACTTTCATGATGGTTTCATCCCGCTAAGAAAGGCTTCACGATCACACAAAGTGTTAACATCAGAGGATATTTTTTCGAAAAAAGTATATATATATGATAAGGGAAACAAAAGAAATATTGGACATGATGAAAAATACCACCAAAAATTGGGTTACTGATAAGCCCGAAAGTCTCATATTGACTAAAAAGAAAAGAGTTTGAAGTAGGTCCTTTATTCCAACTTGTGTATGAAAGAGATACATAAAGAAATGGGAAAAACTCAAAATGATTCAGTCGACAACAGACTTTCAAGAAGAAGATGGGGATACCAAAATAGGCATTTCAGATATTTTCTGCAAATTTTCCTCTGATATTTTGAAATTGTTTTGGGTTAGAATATCTCA
This sequence comes from Leptinotarsa decemlineata, assembly GCF_000500325.1. Classification (NCBI taxonomy): domain Eukaryota; kingdom Metazoa; phylum Arthropoda; class Insecta; order Coleoptera; family Chrysomelidae; genus Leptinotarsa; species Leptinotarsa decemlineata. The sequence goes on from NW_019290770.1 coordinate 119,984, forward strand.
AGCCGGATTAGTATATAGAGAAGTCCATTAATATTAGCAATTATTCCTTGTTTATTTGAAACATCCACTATATTCACTTTTTCTTATTGACATATCTATGAATGATTGAGTTGAGAAGAAAATAAGAAAGTTATGTGCTAGAATTGATCGATACTTGGAAATATATGATGAAGATATCAGACCCACGTTATTGTGATATTTTCAATGTACAGTTCACAAGACCTCAGCATGTATAACACCATACAATATGTTTCTTAAGAGTGGTATTAAACACGCATGAAGAAGCTATTGTAGAGTGAAAAATGTGTTGCGGTTTTGTGAACTTTTCGGAGAAAATCTCATAATGAAGTGTAACAAATTCAAAAGCAATTGAAAATGTGTTACTGAAAAATGACTTACTTGGCTAAACATGCAGAAGGATAAGTCACTCCATTTCTTCCGCAAATAGGCACATAATGAGGAGGACAGTTACAAGGAAGTGTTGTATAAGCAGTATTCCTGCCGCTCAAAGCGGTGCTTTCGCATTGTTTCTTGCTGCAAATTATTTCCCCCGCATAGCAGCTGCATTGGTTGCAATCCATGTTGAAAATGGTTCCATGCAATTGGTGAGTGTTCCCAAGTAGGCAAGAAGTCAGCGTGACGCAGAGCAACGGCTGGCATTCCTCTATGTTGTTTTTGTTGCATTTGCAGATCTTCAGGCAACCCTTTGGATTGTTGGGAATTGGTATTCTGACTAGGGTTTTATCCGGGACCATGTACTGGGAAACTTCACCTATTGAAAGAAACGTGGTACATGTGATTAATGTTGAAGAGATGAACGACATTGTGACAAGGCCACAGAAACAACTAAAATATATGTGAGACAAACAAACAGAAAATTTATTGAATTCAGCTGGCCAGCATTCAGGATAGCCTCTTTGAGATTTTCTTTAGGCTAGAAGTAGTTGAATTACAACACTCTGAGGGTATATTATTTAGCATTAAAAGGTACTAAATAGAAAAAAAATCCTTGGAAAATAAAGAACGATGGAATATGTTCCTAAGTGATCTGTTGTCCTCCCTTCGAACTATATTTGAGGCAAGGTATTTGGGTAGTTCATTAGCCAAGATCTTGTTGGAAAAAGAAGCGTAATGAAGAAAACGGGTTTCATCCAATTTCAAAAGGTGCAATTCCCTAATATGTAAGATATATTATGTGCTAGTGGGGAACCACTTTTATGAAAATAATGCATTGACTTTGCATTCTTTGCAATCTTGTACGCCCTTCATGTAATAAATAAAGTTTACTAACTATATAAGCATAGTTAGTATGCAAGAGGACAAGATAATTGCAAAGTATTCCATTTTAAGGCGACGACACACAGTTGTTTGGAGAATTTGAGCTGTTGGTCAAAAATAACACCAAGACATTACGCTTTCAATTTCTAATTTCTTTCCTTTGTTTGTTTTTTTTGTTGGTCCATCAAAATGAGCTTGAAAAAAAACAATTGGATGAGTCAGTACATATCAAATACAAATAAAAGTATATAACAAACACATTCATAAATAACAGGAGGTATTGAAACAATCAAGTGAGTGAACAAAGCAGCAATGATGAAAATTAATACAAAACATTTTCTACAAATGAGGGTAAGAAATAAACTCATCGATTGTATGGAGACTGATTTCAAAAAGTAGTTGTTTTATTTCATGTTTGAATACTGTTCATTGGTTATAATGTTGAAAAACTCCGGAAGTGCATTATATTATCTCAGCCCCAAAATCTCAAACGAGTTCAGACGTAGAGATAAGCATCTTTTGGGTATGTGAAAATAATTTCTGATGTTGGTTTCAAGTAGTGTTGTGCCTAGAACAGCCATATGGTACTCCTCAGCCTGGTGTTTCTAGTCAGGTCTGGAAATCGTAAAAATCATAAATCGATGATAATTTCGAGCATTGAGAGACCTTTCTCTATCTGAAACAATATAGACGATAGTTTCGTATAATAGACGAATACCTGTGTGTCTTCTAGAAACCTACTCAATCTGGGTATTCTATCGCATAAATCAGATTGTGCTCGATCGGTGTCCCACTAAATGGCTTGACAAACATGAAGGTTTTTCATTTACGTGCAGATCAGATAGCTTCTAATTTTAATATGTTTTTGAAAGCTCTATATCTCTGTCTGCAATCTGTATGTATCTCCCTCGTCAATAATTTCCATTGCTTTCACATATCCAATTACGTTCTCAATATGAAATCTTGTCTTCAATAAAAACTATGACGGAAAATTATTATCTCTAATGAACTTTCTGTAACTATTCGGAATTTAGAAGCTATCCTGAAATACATGGTGTTCTATTTGATAAAACCGAGTTTTGGCCCATTTTTAAATCTTCAGAATTAGTCATCGATTCCGAACACCTTGTAGAACATTTTGGAAATTTTACTCCTACAAGACAAAGAAATTAAGTACTTTGATGAATGCCAGGTATTCAAAAATGTAAAAATACACTGAGTTCTGCTTTTGAATTAAGGAAGATGGTACCATCACAAAGCCATTATTTTCATTCGATAAAGAATATGAAAAAAATCTATATTTGCCAATATTCAGAAAATTAATTCTAATATTGTTTGATGACCGACAGTCGTCGTGATGTACCCTGTATATTTAACAGAATTTCCTTTGTTTTCTTTTGAAATATAGAATTATTTGTATTACTACTGACAGATTATAATCTGAAATATTACATGAACATGAAGATTTAAAATATATAGTTCCTTCCATAGTTGATATATGATTAATCTTTCGCCTTTCTCGATTTGGTGTGTATTTGTATACAGTAGTATGATTCTATATATGTTACCATCATGGATTTGATGACTAAGTACTTGTTTCATCTTGATTTTTTTCAGGTTGGAGCCTAGCTCCCTTACCCTTTAAACTGGTTGGATTTGATGAATGTGATACAAAAAGAAAACACCTCTTTGATGTTATACCCAAACAATGTATCTAATGTCTGCATCTTTATCTTCATTTAGGTTTGGCAGGTGCAAATTTGAAGTCAACTTAAGTTTATCTGATCATCGCATTCCTACTCATCAAGGGTTCTCAGACTAAACAGTATTGCTGGTTTTTCAATATGTAAAGTAAGGTTTGACATTTACTTACGCTTCACAGTTTTCCAGGCAATGAAGGTATATAACAAAGTTTCCACCGTAGAATGAAAGTAGTTGGTATTTCTTATATATTTCACTTCTACATTTTTAATGACAAAATGATGGGATTACTCAGAGTTCTCATGAAATTTTCCTGATTCTTTTGTGAAAAAATTTATTATTCATTAGTCCTTCGAGCCGGATATTATAACTTATTTTGAGTCAATAGAAAAACCTTTCGACAATATATCGTTTGCTTTATAAATGGAAATCTGCTATTGAGAATTCGCAATGAAGTGGATGAAAGGGTTGAGGAGTAACAAAGCAAACAGAAATAAAGAGAACTGAAAACAAAAATATTGGTCACAATTTCTTAAAAAGGTATTTCAACTATAAGTGGCAGTAAAAGAAAGTGAGTTCTTGAAAGTCGATGTACAAAAGTATGCGAAACAAGTACCAAAGAAATAAAACACTTGAATTATCTCAAAAGTCGTACTCTTCAACTAGTTACAAAGAAAGCCTTCTAGTGACATACTTACCCAGCTTACAACCAGGTTGACATAAATACGGCTTGCAATTCATCCCGTGCATACAATTGCGGTTCAGCAAACAAATTTCGTTCGCCTCGCATGGATTTCCCTTGCAAGGACTAAACACCTGTCCGGTTATCCTCGAAAACTCGTACGAGGAAGGAGTCAGATAGTGGTCCAGCTCCACGCAAGAATCATCGGGATCTTCAGGCGATAAAGTTTCGCAAATCGATTCGGCGGAGTACTCTGGGGAAACTCTGGTCCAGTCCACGCACTGCGAAAGAATATCGAGGCAGACGTTCCGACAGATCTGGTTAGCGTGAGATGCCCTGGAACACGGTTTGATCTGGAGCGTGCAAGCTACGGTTTTCCAGATGTTCGGTGAGCATTTGGACATGCTTTTCAGGGGAAGAGTTAGTCCGGGAGCTAGAAAATAAAAATATTTTCTATATGTACACCTCAAAAAAATAGGCTCGTGATATGAAATCATCAAGCGCAGAATCGTAACTGGGAGTGCAGCAAGGTTCTGTACTTGGTCCGGTACTGTTCGTCTCATACATTAAAGGATTATCCACTGTTTTACCTGATGTTGGATTGACAATCTACGATACATTACAACTGATATCTCTCAAAAATCAAACTGTAATGAGGAAACGTGTAAAGTGATCCTAAACCAGTTAGTTGCAAATTGAACAAATACCGTCCAGTTCATAACTCCTCAAAAGATACCATAGAATATAAATATGACTAATAATACTACTAATACTTGATTATAACAACTGCAAATTTTTATGTCCATATTCATAGATTCCTGTTTTTCAATTCGCTATTTGTTCAAACATTTCGAATTAGTTGTAACTCGTTCACAGTTAATTAACGTATGTTACGTGTTAGGAATCACACGTTAAAAGGCAAGACCTCGTTAGTCCTAAGCTCGCACAAGTTTCGACTTCTGAGGGTTTTCGTTCGTAGGGGTGCGACAACTGGTTAATGGAAAAACATATCTTTCTAAAAAAATCTGTTTACAATCTATTTTTCCGTTAACCAGCTGTCGCTCCCCTACGAACGACAGCCCTCAGAAATCGAAACTTGTGCGAGCTACGACTAACGAGGTCTTACCTTTTAAAGTGTGATTTCTAACACGGGTTGGACGATAGCAAGTTAAAATCGATCGTTCAGCGTGGGGCTTGAACCAGTGACTAACACGGCGGTCGATTTGAGTGAGTGAACAAGGCATCCACGTCGAACCGACCGGCTACCGTCCGTCCGATATTTTTAAACATGGGAAAGGGCGACGTCGCGTAGTCTTCTAAAATCCTTATTTTAAAAAAATTGGTGCATTACTGGCTTTTAAAAATATCACTCACGTAGAGACAACTTCAGAGTTCTGTATCTTCTAGGATGTAGCTATACAGAGTAATTGAAACCCTGATGTCAAAAAATGAAAATTGAATTCTTTGCATCAAAGAATATCAGAATATACCCCATGTGTGTTATCCGATTTTTTATAGAATTCAAGTTGTAAAACTATTGTTCAGAAGTGAAAAATTGATGTTAGAGGAAGGCAGTTGAATTCTCAACATTGAAGAATAAAAAATCTAAATGAGAATCCATAGCTTCTTGGTGACTATACAAACCCTGAGCTTCTATGAAAACACAAAACAATGCTCTACCTAATAGGCAATTATTTGCTGAAAGTAATTTCCGAAAGTACTGGCGTGGACATTTTCTAAGTTATTTGATGAACAAATTATTATTGCCATTTTGTCATTCCTAAGGCAGTGAAGAAATACCTCAATCTTACCAAAAATAATTCAGAAAAAGCGGGTTAACGGAAAAACAGATTTTAACAGAACCGTCCAATTATATTAATAAATCAAATTCCAAAGCTCTTTGCTCCTTCGCCAAACTAATGGGAAGGTCGAAAGCTTATGCCAAGAATGCAATGCAACACATAACATAAGTTTATGGTGAAACATAAGTTGAAATAATGATATATTAGAATATTGATAAATGTCAAAACATAAAATTTCGTGTCAGTGAAGTAGTAGAACGGAGTATTGCTACTAGATTAATAATAGAAATTCAGTACCATTTATCATTTCATAACAAATTTTTGAAATGTCGTCCTAAAGCATCTACAACGTCTTAACAATTATGATTTGATCCTCAAGAAGCATTTGCGTTTTCTCTAAAGTTTATGTTGACTTCTCTCAGTTTCTCTCGCTGATCGGAGTTAATTTTGCCTGCATAAAAAAAATCAGGTTCTTCCTTTTTGTACTCTCTTCTACTACCGACATGTACGTGTTTTTTGGACCAGAATTGATGATGAGTATTATTGTACAGCAACATAAGTTATTCTCTTAGTCGATATGAAGAAATACACTATAATTATGGTGTTGCAGAGGAAATATTTGTTCAGCGGCAGGAATTTATCGACAACTGGAACAGCAAAGTGAAGAACCAAATTATGCCCTAAAAAACATGACAGAACTCTTAAATTCCAGAAGAAAGGTTCGAAACTCAATTCTAGAAATTATGGGAATCGAAGAATTCAAAAAACAATATTTCATAATGTATTTATCTAGATTTTATTAGAACTCAATCACAGAACTGTTGATAACTGTCTCTGTTTTGTTTATCGAACAGTGAACTGCCTTTTAGTCTACTTTCTAAAAGTTTCGAATATAAATACTCACTAAGTGTAATGTTATTTTGATTCTGCCATTTTGCTACATTATTTCTTGCCTCTTCATCCGCCTGCGATGTACACGATCGAAATAGTTCTGTCGGTCTGTTGTTGAAGTTTGTACAAAAGCTGAGGCCGTCACAACCCAACTCACAAGGTTCATCCACTGAGAAAAAAAAATTCATGTTATACATAAGATGAATGATAGCATAAAAAATAAGAATTGTTTTTGTATCTGATTCTATCATAATTATTTATCGCTTTTTCATATACGCTCTCTGTTTAAACATTCAACAAATGATCAATAAATTTCAGTCCGAAACGTTAAAAATTATGTAAATTACCTGAAAATAAAACCAAACCTTCTCTGCAGTGTTTATCCAAATTGCAGAGGAATATATTAATGAAATCTACTTTACCTTCATCTATACAGGAACGCAGACTTTCTTCCGTCACTTGAGTAAGACACTTATAGTGAAAATCTTCCCAAGAAGTTGCCCAAAATTTGGTGAAAGTTTTAGAACAAAGTCTGGAACACTGGCTTGAATTAGCTCTTTGGCAACAGTGCCATTTAGCGCTGTCCATTCCGACTCTTTCTATCCTCGAAACTTCTACAGAATTGGAAACAGAACTCGCGTCAGGCTTCAGAAAACATTGCCAAAAGTATTCCTAGAAAAGAAAAGAAATAACATTTTACAAGGTATCATGAACATTCAGAACGATCACATCAGAAGAAAGATAATCTTGACAAATCTTAAACTATTCAATCATTAGTTGATCAAATTCAAACTATTGGAATTAAGTGTCTAAGAGAGCCCTATTTTCATTTTCAAGTCAAGGTATAATCAGTTACTTTCAAAAAGTAAATGTTTTTTCAGTAATTTTGAGTATGCCAATACTCTTCAACTCGCATCTTCATGTCTGTGTTGAAATCAAATATGGTTGATAATTGAATAGAACTGGGATGCAAATCAATATTGAAACTCATAAATATAGTTAATTTTATGATTTTCACTATAAAGGATTCCACAAAAACCGCGACACGTGTACTAATGAGTTTATGGTTAATTTGTGTTACATTTACCATGTTTCAGTTTTAACGAGCCCTATGTTTAGGAGATAGATTCATGTGGCGTGCCGCAGGGATCTATTCTGGTACCTACACTTTTCCTCATATAATTTCGATTGAATTGAAAGGGTATATTTTTAGAAGCCGATAAAGCTAGTGTCTTACGGCGAAACATCGGATTTTCAGCAGTGAGGTTGACAATGTTCCTTTAAAGTGAAATTTTACTACTTTCATTGATTATATTATGTAGGAATCCTGTGAATGATGTCTTATTCTATTCCATTACGAATAGAGAAAAGTGTGTTTCATATAATTCAGTATTCATTTTGAAAGTATTTGGCAATTGTATAATTCTATGTTCACATGAAAATAAGCTTTTTCTTCCAGTTTGTGTCTGAAAGTTACTTCTTTGCATGATCTACAAATCTAGATATAGAGTTAATTCCTTGAAAATGATTACTTCTTTCCTTTCTTTGGAAAATTTCCACATTTTTTTGTATCAAGATAGAAAAGGAGAAAGCAGTCTTATATCTAGTGTTCCACTCAAAAGAAAGAGTTCGTTAGAGGGAACGGTTACTTTTTTTTTGTGAATAATTCTCAGAATCCATTTTTGCAATACATTCACCTTTTCCAGATGACAATCAAGTACTCCACCCCACCCAAGATAATACATAACATTAAAATGAACAGTTCAAAAATAACTTTACAAAACGCTCAAAGGTGCGAACTCGTTTCCTCCTTTTCATAAAAGAGGATGTATGCATCTCCACTCACAAGCGATTTTGGTGAAATTGGTGACACTTGTGAATCATTGTATTCGTGCCACGTGCCATTATAAGGATGTCTGCAGAATGCTGTATAATGTCCTCCCTAGGTAGACCCACTGTGATTCGAAAGTGCATATATATTATAGCGACAAGGAGTCACATTTTCTGCTGCATAATTGTTGATATCTAATCCATCTAGAGGAAATTTGATGGCAACATTTAACTTGACTCTAAATCTTTCTGTTAGAGAAAATCTTTTGAAATGAATAACTAAAATATGGAGAAACTTATGGATTGATAAAGACTTTGTGCATTTTCTTCTTTCTTTGCAACTTAACACGTCGGTTTTTCATGTCCATCCAAAGTTTCTTCTCTTGTGAAGAAATGCAAGCACTGTGATAAATTCAATTGGTTAGTTCTTTCTGGTATGGGGAGTGACAAATCCCAGAAAGGATCGAAGGTTACAGATGAGTATCCACAATGTGTGTACTTCATCGTGGATTTTAATTCACCAACGAAATTATCTACAATCTTAGAGTTATATGTACTTAAATAAATCAACCATGACTTTTGTGCTTTTCTGTCGCTCAATTTTTCGTTAATCTCCGTTAAGGTCGGTTTAGGTTTCTCAATAATTCTATTAACGTCATCATGTAAACCTTCTAAAAGATAACGAAGGAACTCCTGGGCGTCTTGATGCGCATGACCCATGAATTGAGGGGCACATTATTTCGATTAAATTGAAAGGGTATATATTTAGGAGCCGATAAAGCTAGTGTCTTACGGCGAAACATCGGATTTTTAGCAGTGAGGATGACAATGTTCCTTTTAAGTGAAATTTTACTTCTTTCATTGATTACATTATGTAGGAATCCTGTGAATGATGTCTTATTCGATTCCATTACAAATGTTTGAAATGCAAACGGAATAGAGAAAAGTGTTTTTCATATAATTCAGCTTTCATAAAAAGTATTCGTTTTGAAAGTATTTGGCAATTGTATAATTCTATGTTTACATGAAAATGGCTGTTTCTTTCAGTTTGTGTCTGAAAGTTACTTCTTTGCATGATCTACAAATCTTGTTATAGAGGTAATTCCTTGAAATTGATTACTTCCTTCCTTTCTTTGGAAAATTTTTACGTACTGAAAATTTACGTACTGTCATCGATTACACGGGCGAATTCAACTAATTCCGTGACAAAAGGTCGTATTTCCTATAACCAATTAGACGTTTTTTTCAATTGTTATCCTTATTTGCTACTAAAGAGCCGATAAGGCAAGTATCTCACGGCGAAACATCGGATGTCTAGCAGTGAGGATGACAGTGTTTCATGTAAATGAAATTTTACTTCTTTCATTATTTATATTGTGTAGGAATCCTGTGAATGATATCTGATTCGATTCCATTACGAAAGTTTGGAAAACCAACGGAATAAAAAAAAAGTGTTTTTTGTATAATTCAGCTTTTATATGAAAGTATGTTTATATGAAAATAGCTGTTTCGGAGGAGCTTTTTCTTCCAATTTGTGTCGAAAGTTACTTCTTTGCATGATCTACACATTTTTGTATAGAGGTAAGTTTTTAAAATTGAATGCTTCCTTCCTTTCTTTAGATGATTCCTACGTTTTTTTCTATCAAGATGGAAAAGTAAAAAGCCAAAACCTTTCTTTTCCAATAATTTCGATGTTTGAAGTAAATTCACTGAAACTGTTTTCTGCCACACTAGTTTATGCTTCTAAAAACACAGAGGAAGTCAATAATAAAATGTTCAGTAAAGTTTATTTTCAATTACCTGTAATGACATGTATGTTTCTTGGGATTATTAAAGTTGTTATAGTATTTTTCCAATACCAATTGGAACAGCACAGATAAGGAATTCCCGCATCGACATAGGCGTCGGCATATTATTTTTCAGTGGTAATTTGTTAAATGATGATTATCCTAATTGATTTTTCGATAATTTCGCTTTTCAATCTATTGTTGACAAATTAATTTTCAGGTAGTGTTTCCACTAGTTAATTACCGAAAAATCAATTAGGATTACCATCATTTAACAAACAAAGTCCACATCGGACCAAAAAACTTCAGGTATATAAGCAGCTAACCCTTGTCTTTAGATTCAGTATCAATTTGCTTCTCCTGAAGATGCTAACCTTGTTAGCATCTTCAGCTTCAGCTAGTTTGGTGTTAGGGTAATTGATCTCTAGAAAAAGTTTCAAAAATCGGTTTGCAAAACCACTCACTACCTCACCTAACCCCACGAACACACGGCACTGATAAAGACATATTTTGAAACGGACAAAAATTAGTATTCAGCCAGTCCAGCTAGCCGAGCCTTTATTCCTCAACTACATTTGATAGCACGTTCACTAACTATCTGGGCGACTAGGGGCCACAGGCAAGAAATGTTTATGACTGTACTCTTATTTTTATTGCCGTTCCAATTGGGAATGGATAGACTATACTCCCATTTGATATGAAAAAGGTGCAGAATCTCAGCAAGACATAGTTGAAAAAATATAGTAAGTATTTAAATGTAATGATGTTTATATGTATTTATTTTCAATTTCAATCTATAGTTCATTTTTGGAGGCGACGCAGTATGAAAATTGAAAAACTTACGGAATGCCTCGCGTAAATTATTTTAATTTCTATCCATCTTCTATCGAGAATAGTTATTTTTATCTCGACTCGGGTGGTTAACTGTGTATTCTTTTAATGATCTGTCTTTTGTTACTCTTAAGTAAATTGCCACAAATGGTATGTCTAACGGGTGCGTTTGAAAAACGGTTGAGAATCTTACAAATGTTTGTGTTTTAGGTATATTCCTTAAAAAGTAGCTTTCATATTTTAAGATATAAATGATGAAATGTACGAACTAATATAGCATTTAGATTTGAAATCATACACAAAAATTTGTAAAACATAATAGTGAACCCCTTGACAAAATGTAAAACGTTCTATTGTATGGCAGAAAAATCAGCTTCGGAAAAACAGCATTGCTTTGCTGATGACAGCACACTTGCCTCGTCATTCTATCTGGATTCCAGGACATCGGCTCCGAATTCACATCTTCATCGGCAGCAGGAGGTTGTATATCTAAATTAGGATCTAGAAGTGATTTCGAATCGGGGTGAAAGTAACCAGGTTCAATTCAATGCCACAAAAAGCCTGGCATCGGTTTTCTCCAAAAAAATGAATGTCTCCGAACCGGGTATAGTAATGACACGACAGACACTTCTACTTTCTGCAATCATGTCGCTGGAATTGTAAAGGCTGCTTCTCAAAAGTTTGGAACACTGTTCCGAACCAGAAACCTGAACACACCACAGCAACTTTTAATGCTTTATGAAGCTCAGATCAGACCTTCTTTGGAGTATTGTTCTGATAGACTGATAGAGTATTGTTCTCCGCCCCTAAGCATACTTTGAAGCTGCTGGATTTCATCCAGAAAAGAGCCATACACCTGATTGGAGACGCGAACATCACTTGCAACCTTGATAGTCTGGAACATCGAAGAAAGATTGGATTGGAAATTTGTCTATCTTCTATAGATACTTTCACGGGAAGTTTTCAAGTGACTTAGCACATTTGATTCCACCAACCGTACATATCAGAAATACGTGACGGACTGTGGCTGCTCATCCTTTTGAGGTTCAACTCAGTACACCTCAGAAAGAACTGAGTACATTTGAAATTATATCAGCCAAGGCCACAAAAACAAGTGAAAATTATATGAGACAAACAATCTGAAATTTTATTGAATTCCGCTGGCCAGCATTCAGGATAGACTCTTTGAGATATTTCTTCAGCGTAGAAGTAGTTAAATTACAACACTCTGAGGGCATATTATTTAGCATGAAAGTTGCTAAATAAGAAAAGGATCCTTGGAAAGTGAAGAACGATGGGTAGTTTATTAGCCAAGATCTTGTTGGAAAAAGAAGCGTAATGAAGAAAAAGCGTTTCATCCAATTCCAAAATTTGCAATTCCTTAATATGTAGGTATTATGTGCTAGTGGGTATTTTATGAAAATAATGCATTGACTTTGCATTTTTTGCAATCTTGTACGTCCTTCATGTAATAACAAGGTTTACTAACTATGTCAGCATAGTTAGTATGCGAGAGGACAAGATAATTGCAAAGTATTCCCTTCATAAATAGTTTTTTAAGGCGACGACACCTAATTGTTTAGAGAATTTGAACTGTTGGTCAAAAATAACACCAAGACATTACGCTTTCAATTTATAATTTCTTTCCTTTGTTTGTTTGTTTTGTTTATTGATCCATCAAAATGAGCTTGAAAAAACAATTGGATAAGTCAGTACATATCAAATACAAATATAAAAGACAAACACATTCATAAATAACAGGAAGTATTAAAACAATCAAGTGAGTGAACAAAGCAGCAATGATAAAAAATAAAACATTTTCTACAAATGAGGGTAAGAGAAAAACTCATCGATTGTATGGAGACTGATTTAAAAAAGTAGTTGTTTTATTTCATGTTTGAATACTGTTCATTGGTTATAATGTTGAAAAACTCCGGAAGTGCATTATATAATCTCAGCCCCAAAATCTCAAACGAGTTCAGACGTAGAGATAAGCATGTTTTGGGTATGTGAAAATAATTTCTGATGTTGGTTTCAAGTAGTGTTGTGCCTAGTACAGCCATATGGTTTATGGTACTCCTCAGCCTGGTGTTTCTAGTCAGGTCTGGAAATCGTTAAAATCATAAATCGATGATAATTTCGAGCATTGAGAGACCTTTCTCTATCTGAAACAATATAGACGATAGTTTCGTATAATAGACGAATACCTGTATGACTTAGCACATTTGATTCCACCAACCGTACATATCAGAAATACGTGACGGACTGTGGCTGCTCATCCTTTTGAGGTTCAACTCAGTACACCTCGAACTCTGCTGTTCAAGCCATCTTTCACTAGAAGAACTTCGTTTATGTGGAATAAACTTCCTGAGAACGTTTTTTCAAATGGATTTAATCTCCAGCGATTCAAATCGCTGATGGGCAATAAGGATTTTCAAATATTCCAACTGGGGTGCCCCCATGGGATAAAAAGGAGTACCTTCACATATGAAAATTACCTTTGCATCACTGTTTCTTCGTATCCCTATATTTTCGTTTTGAGTGAACAATAATGTACACCTTTCAAAAATTCAGTGAAATATAAAGTAAAAGCACACATACACCATTTAAATAATAAAGTTAACTTTATTAAAATAACTTACTTGAGGCATAGGAAATCCACAACCTCCCAATTGAAGGCCATCCATTATTTCTTCCATCGTATTCCTTGTTGACAAAACTCTCTTGCAAGCTTCCCTACATTTAATATTATTTGATTTATCACAGCACATGAGATCTGAAATATCAAATTTTCAGTATTTTGCTCAAACTGAATTGTCGAATCAATAAATGTCAAAAGGAAAATGATTTCAGACTTAGTGTGCTACATAAATGAACAAATTAAGAAAATTATCTGAGACAGCAACAACAATCTCACTGCTTCTCATCAATATTTCTTGTATCTATACTGAAATGGAGTACTTACGTTTTTGGGTAGTTTTTACAGGAGTATACTTGACCATATCTTTTATACATTCGGTAACTTTCGGGCTGTCATGCTCACAATGATCAATCAACTTTTGTCTCTGGAATTTATTAGGTGACAACTCGCTACGGAAAATCTCGACACATGATTGTTTACAATTTTCATTTCTGGCGCTGTTACAACATTCTGCCCCGGCTGAAATAAATATTTAACAATAATTTCTGGAAGGCATATTTGAAAAAAACTGCTATCATCGGGTTTGACTATTACTTTTTTATAAGTTATGCATGTCCAGGCTATTTTAATGAAGTGAACATTTCTTCAAAGCAATACTTGAACCAGTGGCGTATCGAAGGATGGACCGGGGGGTCCGGACCCTCCCGAAATTTAAAGGCATATTGAAAAATGAATTAGGCATGGAGCTGGTGAAAGAAAAGAAAAGTTATCATTACTCTTGTGTACAAACATTAAATTATCATACGATTGTTGGTTTGTCCTTTTGTTTAAATCATAAATTATCAAAGGACACTACTCGGCCGCTCGAGTAGTGAATGGCGGTGATAAAAAAAGCTATCTGAGGAATTCTATGAGTGGAGAACGATTGAATGGGCTTGTTCTACTGTCTATTTATTATCCAGCTCCAATCACCAGTGACGAAGAAATCGATGAAATGGTAAGAAGTGGAAATAGGAGATTAGTGCTGTAACTTAGAGCAGCGGTCCGCAACCCTGGGGTCGCGACCCCATGTGGGGTCGCGAAAGATATTTATGGGGTCGTCAAAAAAGTCAACAAGGACCTGTACTTATTAAAGCTCGCGCATTAAACAGTCGCCTTTTCAAAATAATGTGTCGCGAAATGGGATCAGAATACGAAAATCTACTATTACATACGGAGGTCAGGTGGTTATCGCGAGGAAAAATACTCCAACGTGTATTTGATCTCAAAGATGAAATCAGAATATTTCTATTTGAACGTGAACCAAAGCTAGCGGAATATTTCTTGAATGAAAATTGGCTGGCAATAGTTGGCTATCTTTCGAACATTTTTGAAAAACTTAATGATTTGAATCAATCGTTGCAAGGGAAGAGTACAAATGTATTGATTTTGGCTAACAAAATAAAAGCTTTTTGTAGGAAAATAAGTTTGTGGATACACGAAATCAGTGCTGAAAACTACGAGATGTTTGCATGTTTGGAGAAATTTTCTGAAGAAAACAATATAAATCTCGAAGAAGAAATCAAAACCAAAATCATCTTACAAACCTTAAGCAAGACATGGTAATACGATTCCCAGATACGTCACACGGCGACCAATGGATAATCAATCCATTCACTTGTGATCTTAACACTGTGAAGATGAACTTAAAAGAAAAGGAGCAGCTGATCGATTTATTGTCCGATGAAATCCTTCTATCTATTTTCAAAACCACGGATCTATCCAAGTTCTGGATAATTATGGAAAAGGAATATCAACTGTAATACAAAACACCTCTGCTGAAATTGCTGCCATTCGCATCTACATACCTGTGCGAGACAGCTTTCTCCACATTGACTGCTTTAAAAACAAAATATCGCTCCAAACTTAACTTAGAACCTGAGTTGAGGGTGTCTCTTTCTGATAATATATCACCAAGAATTAATATATTGACTGCAAGTGTGCAACCACAAGGTTCACATTAGTTTGTAAACTTACGTTTATGTACCTATTTTTTTTTTAATAAAATGTTAAAATAATTGCTTGTCTCATTTGATGCCATCATAAATATTATGTTAAATGCATATTTTCTAGTTTACTCTAATATTACTTTCCAAAATAAATAAACTCTTCAACATAATTTATGAAATAAAAACAGCCAAGTACAACAAGGAGGATAATTGAAGTTTACCTTGATTTCGTTACCTGAATCAACCTTTGTACTTGTTCATTTAGTGATTTTTTTTTCTGGGGTCGCTCATAACTCTTTTTTATTTGAAAAAGTTTGAAGCCCTTGACAAACTACAACACTTATTCATGTGTATTTGTATAAAACACAATATAGTAAGTTGTATTTCAAAAATTTTCCTGGGGGATATCCCCGGACCTCACTGTTTTGGACCCCTCGAACGAAATTCTTGGCTACGTTACTGATTTGAACCTTAATCAGACACTTTAATACTTAAAGAGACAATACTACTACTAGAACTCGGGAGTGTTCTATTGCTTCAGCTATTAAGAGAACATGAAAAACAAGAACCCAGTGTATCTACTGTAAGTCCTCCTCGTTAGAGCACGTGTAAGTGAATTGGCTTTTTGTTTTGAAAATTAATGCTTATTTTACGGCCAGGAATTGACTGAAGATCATTAGAAAGTCCTAGAATTCTCGCCGTAAAATCAAACAAGTGAGTACACTCACAAATGATACTGGAGATTTATCCCAACACCAAACCGTTATTTCAACACCTCGACACGTGTTTTGATCACCAAGTGATCATCTTCAAAAGGAAAATTAAACTCAGTTTTATCCCAACACAAAACCTTTATTTTAACACCTCGACACGTGTTTCGCTCCCAAGTGATCATCTAGTTTAGTTTAATATTCGTCTTGAAGATGATCACTTGGTGATCGAAACACGTGTCGAAGTGTTGAAATAACGGTTTGGTGTTGGAATAAAACTCCAGTAATATTCATTACTATACCAAAGGTTCCAAACAGTGCATCACAAGGAAGTACGATTACATTTAAAGATTTGATTCTGGAAACAGCTCGAACTCGTTCTGATGCTATGGCCAAAGCTGTTATTGCTCGAGTTAAATTGAAACCACTGGAGTTGAAGTCGGTCATTCTTAAGATGAAATTACTAAACTGGCAATGGAGAAAATATTCACTTACATCGAAATCGAACGAATTGGGAAATGTTTGCAAAACTACAACTATAAATGACAGGACGATGGTTTGGTGATAAAATTATTATCAAGGAAAAATCGGGAGCATCACCTTTCATATGCTTAGTAGACAATCGTCATATTTTGAATCAAACTTGGTACGAAAAAAGATGAATAAAAAGGAAGAACGAATTAGAATCCTAGACGCTGCTGCAGCAATTATTAGGAAGATATTCAATCCATAGTGTTAGATAATTCTAATTGTCTTCCACCAAATCGCATGTTTGGTGATTTTAACAATGAAATCTCAGAGTCGCTGAAACATGTTTTGGAAGGAGTGATGTAAAAAGAAGATCAAATTTAGATCATTTAAAATTAATATGCAAAAATGTTAGCCAAAATATCATGACTGCTGCTCGGCCGAGGTCTTTTAAGTCTAAGTTACAATTAGGTCTCTCAGTTTTTTTTTATCATGCAAGTATACATATTTGAATCATTATATCTCAGAAATGGCGGCTCTTAGGAAGAAGTATCTCGACATTTTTTATAGATAATCATCTGGTCTACAATTTTTGTCAAAACTGATTTTATGATGAAGCTAACCGTTTTGCTGAAAATCGCGAAAAACCCGATTTTGTGACCTTTGGTCCAGAGTACATATTTTTCCAGGTATCGGATGAGGATTTTTCAGATTCCAGTTATAATAGTGTTTTGAACAATCCTAACAATTTCGGGTAGGTGCGAAGTTTTTTACCTCCACTTCTATTTATTGGTCTAATTTGACCAGATAAGCTTCTCAGTCTACTGCACAATCTGTAGAAATTCAAGTTGTATCTGAGGTGCTGTTAGATATTTTATTGATGCACTTCCTTTATTTTCCAAATTCTCATGAATTTTGGGGACACTCAACAACAGGGTCACTATTGTCATATATAGCAACATGGCAAGTAGACGGTTTTTCAAAATCTATGGTCAAAAGTCTATGATCAAACCACTGAAAACGAGGGTTACTCAAATCAAATTTTGTTGCATCCCTTATCCAAGATGTTTATGTTGATATTCGCAAAAAATCTTTTACTTTGCAATATCTTACGTGGTAGGTTAGAGTCTGGCAAAACGGTATGGTATGGTAAAACAGAATACGAGACTTTTGTTCAATACCACTGTTTCTATTTATGATTTGGGTCCTGAACTAAGATGACATGTTATGAATCTGGCATTCAAGCCAGCGTGACGGGCAAGGGCATGTTTGTTCAACATGCGATACTACACCCCTTATAAATTTTGTCTTTTTTCCTAAATAATGGTTCCAATTTCAAAACTGATGAAGAAATGTGAATACTAATGATCAAAGACGAAGTAAAACTACAATATTAACATCAACCCCTTAACAAAGAGAAACTAAAAGAGTTTTAATTTGAAAAAGCTACCGAAGAAGCAGTTTTCAGTGATGGAAGAAATAAGAAAAAGCCGATTGAAAAAACGACATTGAAAAGACATATAGTAACAAAGTGAAGCCAACTAAATAAAAACAATATCTAATATCGATATCAGGATCTCGAACAGTAGTTTAGAAGAAGAAGATGGAACTGAAGAAGGCTCTTTGCATTTATTATAATGATCTATATTTTAACTGCAAACCGATAGAGAAGTGGATAAACTGCTTTCTTTGCATGGGATGGGCACATGAAAATCGTGCCGTTCAATCTTTTATTCACTTCATAAACTATTTTGTTCTTGTTTTTTTGTACTGATTTTGCACTTTCGAATGTATTTTGTTTTAGTTTTTCAGCAGCATTGAAAACTATCCCGTTTCAACAGCCCCAAATATCTCGTTTCATCCGGCCAGTTTGACAAAACAGGATACATCTCCTTCTCTCATAGAATTACTGATATTATTTCATAGATATCATAGAGAACATTATCAACAACATAGGCTGAAACTAGCAATTCCATTGTGTTTTTTTCATGAGTTACGCACATTTTTCCACTAAGTATTCCATTTTAACCGAGTCTTCCCTACATGAATTGTCGAAATCAAGTTTGTCATTTTCGATAGAACACATACGTTTTCATACGTTTGTTAGGCATTATAATTCACCGCAAATTGAAACGTGGAGAGGATTTTCACATCAGTGATTCGATCTATTCACTGGTTTGCGTAATTTTTTATAGTCAAAAACAACGATGCTGAAAATTTCCGCTAGTGTAACACTTATCAATTATAAACGTATATTCATCTTGATCAATTTGATAGTTAACTTTATAATGGCCCCAAAACTCAAAAGTAGTTTGAATTACTGGAATAGGTACATTTTATGGAGTTGCACAAGCACTACAAATAGAGCAGTGCTGTTGCAAATGTTGTTCAAAGTATCAGTTGAACCTCGAAGCAAAGTTTTCAGGGGAAGACTTCCATACATAAACAATGTTCCGAATGAGAACCATTTTGAGCAATATAATGGTGTGGACATGAAAGGAAACAATATTAACTAACCTTGTTGTCTTTCAAGGCAACTGAAAAATGCGATTTCGTCACTTTGTCTGCATCCCCTGGGAAGATCAAAATGGGATGTTGCGGTGATGCAGGCTCTTCTACAGCTTTCGCTGTAAGGTATCGGACAACATAACCTTCCTGGCCATGAGTCGCCTCTTGCCATATCTGAAAGAAAAAACTTTTTCAGCAAACCGTAATTTTAACACCTCGACACGTGTTTCAATCACCAAGTATTATCTTCAAGTGGAAGATCAAACTGATCGTCCTCCAGTAAAATTCATATAATATTTACATAACCAAGCCATTTGCTTGTTATTTTGGTGATGAATGACAGCTGGGAAATTTATTGCTGTTATGTAAAACTATGCTTTATTATGCTTAATATTGAGCCAGTTTCTATCATTTCTTTGTCCAAACCTAGATGAGTGCTTCAATTTTTTGATTATCAGTTCAGAACGAGTTCAATTTCCTAAATTTTAAACTCTTTAAGTATTATAAGAAATATGAAAACATGACTTATTCTTGGCAAATGAATACAAGTTTTATATATGCCCTGAAACACATTATAAATAGTATCTGAACAATCATAAGTAATTCCAGATCAATATTTTTTCAATTTGATCTGTGATAATTTCTAATAAAATATTTTCGTATAAAGTTCACCTAGCGCTATCTGTTGACAGTTGAAAGGGCCTACTACATTACGTTTGCGCTTTGAATTCCTAAAACTAGATGGCAAGACATGTGTAGTATCTTTAGTAGTAAATAGACATTGGTAGTAAGTATTCTCCTCAGGAAACTACATACATATTTGATTTCGATTATTCTTTAGAAAAATTTTCATGAAACCATAAATGTCTGTTTTCAAAATTTCTTGAAGATATTCATAGGTCCACCAAATATATTATTTTCATATATCTATGAAATCCAATACCAAATTAATAATTATTAAAAGAAATATGTATTTTCAGAATTCTTGAAGAAAAAATATAAACATGAAAATATTTTTTCAAGGATGATCAAGCATCCTCATTTCAAATGAACTATTTTAACTCAATTTTGTCATCGATTAAATCATCAGACAATGTCGATAGGTATCATTGTCGATACCGTAGTTTGAAGATTCCCTTTAAGCAACGCCAACTATCTTATTTCTCTTCATACATCGTTAATGCCTGCAGAGGTATAGTCTCCCACTACTAGATGGTGCCACCTGAATCACCTTCCATCTCTAGCTGAATATATTCAAAATTAGTAGATATAACCTATTAAAAAATTCACTGGAGAAACCGTAGTTATGAAAATACGTAGTTCACATTACGAATAACAGACAACGGTCGAATAATTTGAACTGAATTATGAATTGATATAAATATATTCATTTTCAGATTTCTTAAAGAAAAGGATATTTGACTCCACTACTCCCACCCCAAACGAGAGGGAAAATCACCTCAAAATTTTTAAATGGTAGTAAGGTAGCGTTTCATTAAAGATAGTCGCAGACTACCGATTGAATCCTTATATTCAGGAAAATGGATCATGTTCGATCAACCTTAGAGAGGACTTTTCTTTACAAGGAAAATTCAGGCCTTGTAGCAGCAAACCAGTGGACCAGATCATGTTGCGTTAGGACACTTTCACACGGGGAGCTTCACGTCTCTCGCTCCTATACAAGAGCGTTTATCACTCCAACCTATGAATGCCGGAAGCCTTTTTAGTTCCTGGCTCCTTGAGCTCAGTCGTAGAATGGATCGCACGCGAGTTTTTGCCTTATACTTCCTCTACCGTCGTCACAAACTTCGACGACAGAAACGCCAACAATCAAGAATGTTTTGTATACATATACCCAGAATTTAGATGGGATGAGAAAAAGTTTTTCAATTATATTTTTGAATGTCATCTGCGACATTTGATGAGCTCCTACATAAGGTGGAGAATGGAATTCAGCTCGAAGAATGTATTCAGTTCGAGGAACTTCACTTCGAGGGTCGAAGTGCAGGAGACGTGAGAGCTCTCGTCTCCCGAGACGTGGCGGTTCCCGCACACCTTCGCGAATCTCCTTGCAATTTGGTGCTAAGAGCCTTCCTGTCTCTCGGAAGCGGGAGATGTGAAGCTCCTCGTGTGAAAGAGGCCTTAAGCTTGGTCCCACTCGTGCCAGATGACCCTGAATGATCACTCACCAAATAAAGTAATAGACTAATTCCTCATCTGGTCGAGTTTCGGTAGGTGTGAGTCAAATAGACTCCTACACTTTGGAGGTTTTCGTAGCTACCTACATTGATAAAGATGAAACCAGACAGCGTTGTTTCGACACACTGCAAGTCTCATAAATGGCACTATGAATGCTGTGTTGGACTCAACTGTCCTTGAAGAACAAGGCTGAGTAAAAAACGGCGATGATATATTCCCCTACGACGACGCCATCTATGGGATTGATAGAAGACACACTAGATATTCGTGGATTTGCACTATCTGTATATAAAAGACTTCAAATCGTAGAAACACCAGTAAAATGTATTATTAGTAATACGTCATCAGTTAGTTTCAGAATATTAGAAATTACTGATGACTCAAGTTTGTACAGCTTTCTCTCCTCGATGTAATGAGTACAAGCTATCAAGAGATCTCTAATCGAAAGCAAACGTTGACTGTTTTGTTTTCGTATTTTACCTGTAGCCGAAATGGATTGTGTATAAAATTTGTCTTATCGCGTGTTTTGTTGATGACCCATGACATTACAATCTTTGATTGTCCCATCTATAGTTAATTTTTATAAAAAGTTTGGATGATGGGTTTGGTTTCGTAAGTTTTATATGACTTTTCATATAGCTATGGAGCAGGTATTGGTTGACGTATGTAACTTGAATATGTTCTTAATGATTGCTGAAGAGAACGTAGAAGTTGCTGCCCTTCCCCAAAAATTTTTAGTAGCAGAGGAGAAGATATTGGTAACCCTGTATGGCGACAGAAGACAACAGTCCTGCTCCCTTCATAACAATCTCATTGTACCACCAAGTACAATCTGGCTAAACTACCACCGACCACTGATGAAACACATGTTCACTTCCTGAGGTCACTAGGGAAATGACGTCACATTTCCACTTTTTCAGGTCACTAGGATACGCCGTCGAAATGACGTAATTTAACATTAAGAGCATATTTTAATCATTTCGGTTAGTTCAATATGACGGCCGTTTCTATGGGGAAAAGGTTTCCATCACTCGAGAATGGAGATACAAGTTATGGAATCGATGATAATAATCATCAAACACAGGATCAAAGACACTACTCCTAATGGGCTGATGACTGCTAACCCATTGGGAATAGTGTAGACGCTGCCTCCAAACTTTCTGTGTTCTGGCCAAGGATACGATAATAGAAATAGGTCATCGACAACAACGAAGACTGTACCGATTTTGATCTAGAACCGCTATTTGACGAGAATGAAGACCTCGATATCATTCACCTCCTGCGAAACCAACAAAGCTCATGTAAATTTGTTTTTTTTTTTCAGTTCAATTACCACAAATTTTAGTATGATTCTTCCTGACCTTTGTTCTAAGTTTCTTCAAAAGTTATCTGCTGTATTGATGAGTTATTTCAAATTGAAGAAAGTCTCTCACCAATAGGTACTGAAATAAAAAAGTGCCTGTATCGTTAGAGTTGCTCTGTAAAAAGTGGGAAACTTAAGTAGGATTAGTACATACTCAAATTCAAACCAAAACTGTGTCACAAGGTAGCGTCACATCAAAAATAAAAATATTCCGTTATTTTCATTTTATTTACCACACTTCTCTGTACGGTTGCTGAAAAAATACTTGTTTTGTAGGTAATTGGATTTCAATAGGTTATGATTGAAGTAAACTGTCCTGAAGTTAGTAGTTTGTCAAATTTCTGAAAAGGGCCCTTTTTATCTCTCACACATACATCAGTGGAAGGCAGGCTTTTCCTCTTTCGTCGGACAGACGCTCAGTGTTCAGTATGCGTTAGATATATATTGTTGACAGTATTATAAAAATCTAACCCGCAAGCACGTAATATTCTTTTACTATTTGAAACGTGAATTGAAAATCATGATACTAATTTTGTGTATGTACATTATTAGTATCATTATTCAATCCTACGAACGTAACGATTGGCTTATGGCAGCTATAATATATCTACTTTTTAAATGACCTTTCCTTACATTATCATATTAATATACATAACATTTAAGTAATAACCTAAGCTCTTCTCAAGTTGAACAATTCCAAAATTAAATAATTCAACTTAGATTAGGGTCAGACCAATGATCACTTATGGTACAA
Organism: Leptinotarsa decemlineata; assembly: GCF_000500325.1. Lineage (NCBI taxonomy): Eukaryota > Metazoa > Arthropoda > Insecta > Coleoptera > Chrysomelidae > Leptinotarsa > Leptinotarsa decemlineata. The sequence goes on from NW_019290770.1 coordinate 143,417, forward strand.
TTGCCTGGTGGCCGAAGGCTTTACAAAAAACGGCCCAGGCGAAGCTCTCTGGCTTACAGAGACAGGCTTGTCTGGTCATCAGTGGTACCATCAGTACCACATTGTCAGCGGCCATGGAGATCCTTCTAGATCTACATCCTCTCCACATTTTTCTGGAGAGAGAGGCTAGATGGACTGCATATAGACTTGTGCACATTGCCAATTGCACAAATCAATTTAATGCAGATTGCAACAGACTGTTGGTTAACACTGAAAGTCACAGCATTCTGGAAATGACCTCTGACTTTATGCCTCCAACTGTCAACTACGAACTGCCTTATAAAGTACTGTTTCCGAGTAGAGAGGACTGGATCCTCCGGGAGAACGAAATATTAAGAGCAGATAGTTGTTGGTTCACAGATGAATCAAAACACCTTCTGGTTCTGGTGTAGGTGTTTTCAGTCGCAGACCCAGGACAGAGATATCAACCTGACAAGGAAGCTATGCGACTGTATTTCAAGCAGAAATTTGCGCGGAGAGATTGGAAGAATGAAACCTCATATACAGGTCAATAAAAATATCCCAAGCAGCGCTGGAAGCTCTTAACTCCTACCGAGCAACGTATAAATTGGTAGCAAATTGACAAAAACGACTCTCCTCTATAGGGAGACTCATCATATTGTCTCTGGTCTGGATTCCTGGTCATACTGGCCTAGATTCTTGGCCATTCTGGCCTGGACGGCAATGTGGCTGCTGACTCCCTTACAAAGGAGGGTGCTGCAAGCAGCTTCATCGGACCAGACCCTGTCATTGGCATCGCTTTGGACTTTGTCAAACAAAGATTGAACACCTGGATGGCAAGAAGATTTATGGACTTCTGGCTGAATCTTCCAGGATTGGCTATCTCCAAGGCGTTTATTTACCCTTTGAAGCTTGATACCAAATAGTTGTTGGACTACAGTAGGGATGAACTACGATGGTCTACACATCTTTGTATAGAGTAACATTTTTGAAATTGATTTGCTTCCTTCTTTTTTTTCAAAGATTCCTACATTTTTTGTATACAAATGGAGAAGTAGAAAGCCAAGACTTCTTTTTCTCGATAGTTTATCTCTCCTAAAAATATACCCCTTTCAATTTTGTTAAGAATGTATATTTTCAATTTCTCTACAATATTTTGTAGCTGAAATGTAGCAAAAAAAATTAACCAAAGTATGGAGAGAGTTCCGTCATTTTCGTTATTTTTTCAGGTCGCGGCGAGTGCGTACTGGGAGAAATTGTGCATTTTGCATTTTCATCACATATGACAATCCTAGACAACATATAGGGAATATGGAACTACCGGAATAATTCTTTCAGCACCTGTTTTTTGGCTTCGCACCTGAGAAATAGCCTTCCCATTCGAGATACTTTTTCAATGAAAGTCAATATAGTTTCTGCATAGAAAAATAGTTCTCAGAATATAATTTTCCGAAGAAATAGTATCAAATTCGAAAGGTTCAATCCACAACAAACCAACCAGTACGTCTATGGTAAGAGTTGACAGTGTTTTGTTTGGAGATGTGCGATACGAGGCTACTTGATTCTGCAGCGTGCTGGGATGTCCACGGCTGGGATTTATGGACAAGTTGACCGCCGCGCCTACCATAGTGGTTCGTGCATTAGGTACCCATTGCAGAACCTACCCATGAGGTACCACGACCCTTTCTCCATGATTCGCGTTCAGGATCTTTTGTTGGCTTTGCATTACTATTAATCCTAGTTGATTTTTACGTTTTGTCGTGCCATAGGCGCACATCTGAAATTCAGTTGGACGATGTAAACCTGTAAAGTGATTTTTGTAATAGCATTTATTTCATTTTATTTTTATTTCATTTTCAGTCATGATGATGATTCAGTTGATTTTCTATATCTGTGTCACTAATTGAAGAAGATTTGTTTTCTACCGATACAATGATGGCGTATCTCATTGATTAAACTGGTGCACGTTCAGAGTATTTACATTCTTTATTGATGCATTGAGAATAAAGGACATATATACACTGAAAATAGTATTATTCCTCCGCACTTTTCTCTTATTCGACCCTTTAGTCATCGTATTTGACATAAAATCTCATTGTTTTCAGAAAGCTATGAGTTTGGTAGCAATTTCTCGTGCATATTCACAATTTTTTTGTTACTGGCTGTTATTTCAAGGGGGATTTGGACCTGCCTGTAGCGTTTGATCTTCTGAACGCATATTTTTATACATCGTTTATCAATTCAACTTAGCATACGTTCATTAATTATGAAAATGAAATTAATCTTTCATACCATCATTTCGAAAAAAACTGATACATCATGAAATATTAATATATCCTAGTAGCTTAAGGTACATATTTTGGGCTATGTTGACAGAAATGTTCAACTCAGAACACTCCGAATATTTCCTAAAAATTTACTTTCATATAACATTTTGGTATAAATTCAATTAAAATCTGTTTAAAAAATCTGTTTTTCCGTTAACCAGCTGTCGCACCCCTACGAACGACAACCCTCAGAAGTCGAAACTTGTGCGAGCTAAGGATTAACGAGGTTTTACCTTTTAACGTGTGATTCCTAACACGTTAAAAGGTAAGGTAATTTGCAGAAAATGCAAATTATGCTTTTCGATCCTTCCAAGCAACAAGACACTACAATTCTATATCATCATAGGTTATTTTCTGGCCAGCAAATACTGCTTCTTTGAAAAATTTGATATCCTCGTATCATAAAAAGAGTGTTTACTCGGAGAGTAAGACAAAAACATATATTCATTCAGTTCCACTAGCCATATAATGTTGACAGTTGACAGAAAGTATTGAAACAAAAGAACATCGGTTTGTGTTTGACTTCTGATGTTATTCAGCAAACGCAGTCATTTTGTGTTTAATCCGACATGTTAATTGTCGTACTGACATTTTCTGTGATTTTTATAAACAAAAAATAACTTAACAAACCTTATCAGATTGTTGGAATTTTCATATGGCAGATAAAAAGGCGCCCATTCGCCATCTTGAGAGTTTCATCTGTCAATTTCACAAAATAAATTATTCATGCATTAATTTCATTAATGCATTGCAAATTTAAATTTTCTAAGTTGACCCGTTCAAAAAATATGCACTGTATATATATTCGTTAGTCCTTAGCTCGAACAAGTTTCACAACTTCTGAGAGTTGTCATTCGTATAGGGGCGACAGCTGATTAACGGAAAAACAGATTTTTTTAAACAGATATATGTTTATATGTCTATTCTCTTAATATGTTGTTGATAATATTTTTAAACGAATCTGTACACAACCATGTTGATACAAAATTTCGACGTTGAACTATAGTGTATGTTCTAACTTCACTTTATTGTAGGTGTTTTTATATTCACATTATATATTTCTATACTTACATTTATATTTATTTTTCACAAGTTTTGTCCACAAGATTTATTCTTAGTGACAATAAAGTATATTATTTCGTTTGTAAAAAGAATGAATAAGGAAATTCCATGATGGAATTTATTTTCATCCGTAATCATAAAATGAAAGGACTGACTAGTGGAAATTGTCTAATTATTATCATGGATAGCATAATCGAATTATAATGATGTTTTTCGAAACATTTGCAGGGATATATTGATTTAGCTTTGTTTATTTTTGAGATCGTGGAAGGCTATATACCCAATGAAACAGTAAGGAAAATTTGAAGAGATATTTCATAAATATTGATCATGATACTGAAAAATTCAATGAACATTCATAGAGAAGATTCTGGAAACATTTGTGCTATACAGGGTGTAACAAAAAGGTAGGTCATACATATTCTGGGGTCGAAAATAACTCGATTGGATATAACGTACCTACCCTAATACAAATGTGCACACAAAAAAAGTTACAGCCGTGGAAAGTACAAAATTAAAATAGATTTTTTCCTATGAACTGTTTAACATTCTGTGATGAAAATGGAGAGAAGCAGGCTCTTTTTCATTATCTTTTAAAAATTCATTTGTTGGCTCTTCAACACTTGTAGTTCCTATGGATAAATAATAAACAGTTGCTTCAACAATTACATATTGTCAATTGAAGCTTTCTATTATGGAGCATTGTAATTAAACTTTCTGTTACGATGGTTTATAAGTTTGTAGAAATGGCAGATATGCAATCAATTCTGGGTGAGATAAGTTTGGTCAGATTATCTGCAATTCTGTTAATCATAGATGAGTGCCAAAGGAATAGTGCAGCAGCTGTAAGGCTTTATGCGTAAAAATATCCCAATCGGAATACACCAGTCGAAATGCCAGAGAAAATACGTAAAATTACAGAAGAGTAAAAAACAGTTTTCACTTATCATAATTGTTCTATTTTGTTATTGTTCTGTAATTACTGTTTAGCTACACACAGGGTTTTACCCTCAGTGTAAGTATCCGTTTATTCATCGAGGTATATTGTACTTCATATACTTCATTTTATATTAATGTATTATGATTTACTGATGAATAAAATATTATTATTATATTATTATTATTCTTTCTTTCCATTGATAGTCGTATACACGAGACGGGTACTTTGCGACCGCAAATTGCTGGGGTAATAGTGGTCGTCTAAAAACCCTGAAAACAGTATAAGGGTTATTATAGTTGCTCAATTAGATGGTGGTTGCATGATAGTTTGAAGAAGATTGAAGAAATAGCAGCTTTATCCCTTTAACTTAACTTAAGAATTACTACACGAAGATGATCCTTAAAGAATGGAATTTTGTGACCGATACTTAACGGAAAACAATCGAAATATCAATTTCATTAATCATATTTCAATAGAAATGGCTCTACGAATCACCATAACGCACAAATATGGGTTGAATAAAACCTCACGCAAAAAAATCGACCAGCATCAACAAAATACTTTTAAAGTCAATGTTTAGGCAGGCATTGTGAATAATAAAAATTTAATAGAACCAGAATTTCTTCCAAATAATTCAGATGGTTTAGATTACTCACAGTTCTTACAAAATTATTAACCAGAATACTCGGAAGATGTAAATTTAGGAATGAAGCAAAATATCTGGTATTTACAAGACGGAACTTCAACGCATTACGATACCGAAGTTAGATAATATCTTTTCGGTCTGTTCTCTGGACGTTGAGTTGGAAGGGGTCCTGATGCACCTATTTCATGGCCAGCCAGATCTCAACCTTATTGACTTTTGCTTCTAGGGTTTTATGAAAGAGGACGTGTATTCTGTTGAAATAATTGGCGAACAAAAACTGAGGCATCGGATCATTGAAAGTCCAAATCGATTTCGTCAGAGGCCTATGATCTTCCAAAAAATTCGGTTTTCTCTTTTGAAATGGTGTCGAATGTGTATTCAGGAAAATGGAGGCCACTTTGAACATGTATTACAGGAAATACCACACATTTGTACTTACTGTTTATACCTGCAGATAACATGAATACTCAGATATGACTTACCTTTTGTTATTTATTAGTCAGTGGGCTATGCTTGAAGACAGACAGTAAACAAATCTAAATAGGTGAACTTTAAATGTTCAAGCCCGTCTCGAATATACCTATACAGTAGGTTGAATCAACTGACGACTATCAGAAAACAAACACTCCACTGGCTAATACCACGAACAGCGTTAGATTTTATCCGACAGGCATCAGAAAATTCACAGAAAATTTCCTGCATATGCAATTGGCAATACAACTGAAAGAGACGACCTTCCATTTTGGAACGGGCACACTTGCAGACCGGTTTCGGACTCTTCAGCCACTCGTCAGTATAAGATAGTGAAGCATAGCCCACTGACTGATAAGAAAGGTTTTCTTCCTTCTTCAGAGGAATCGGGCAAATTTCAGATACACAGTTGGTTAGTATTCGTCCACGAGATGGAGTGACATTTTTGATGTTCACTCCAACTTAAGACGAGGAATGAAATACTCTGATAGAATTTTGATTTTCAATTATGGAATATGATTGACTTCAGGTCGATAATGGTCACTATCTTGCACTGGCTAAGGAGCCCGAAACCCGTCTGCAAGTGTGCCCGTTCCAAAATTGAAGGTCGACTCTTTCAGTTATATTGCCAATTGTATAAGCAGTAAATTTTCTGTGAAGATTCCTGCACTGACGCCTGTCGGATATAATCCAACGCTAGTGGTATTAGCCAGTGGAGTAGTTGTTTTACGATAGGCGTCAGTCCATTCAACCTACTGTGTAGGTATATCCGAGACGGGCTTAAACATTTAAAATTAATTTTTTTACCTTTTGTTACTCAAAATTTTTGCCGCATCTCGATAAGAGCTGGCTTTTCGAAAAAAGTGCTACGAGATAAAAAAAGCAGGTATTGAACCGATGGTGTCACAAATGACATTATGTAAGTGTTGAAACAACTGTTTATTATTTCTCTGTAGGAACTACAAGTGTTGAACAGCCTACTGAAAAATTTTTAAAGAATAATGAAAAAAAAACCGCATCACGATAAAAACTGGCTTTTTAAAAAAGTGCTGAGTGGCAAAAAAAATTCAAAAATGATGTATTAAATAAATGGTGTTACAATACGGATTAAATTGTAACGCATAGAGAATGTTTGGGAGGTTTCAGGGGTTCAATAACCCCTAAAATTTTTATGGGCTGAAGAGATTTCGTGGTTTTATTTATTAAAATTGCTCTTACGATAAGAAAGTTATGGATTCATTTTCATTAAAAAATGTCAAACAGTTCATTAAATATTCGAAAAAATCGATATTCATTTTACTTTCCATGGGCTGTACTTTTTTTGTGGGCACATTTGTTTCAAAGTGAACTATATCCAATCGAGTTACTTTTGACCCCTGAATATGCGATTCAAATTATGATCCACCTTTTCGTTACACCCTGTATAGCACAAATGTTTCCATCGTGGCAATTTATGAAACTTTAACACTTACAAGAAATCTAAAACGCTCTAATCTATGAAAATGATTCATGTCCCCTTTGTCAGCACCACAGTTCAAAAAAAAATGAATCAACCGTTATTCATATATAAGTTTCACATAAAGAGAGATTAAAAGGTTACGTATGAGTTATTCCATATCATCTGAAGATAACCTCTTGCTATTCTCGAAGGATGACTTATTGGTATACTCGAAGAAACGAGCGTTTGTGTATATCGAAAATAAGAAAACGTCTACTTGAATGTGTATCGCAATGAAGTAGCTGTCAAGAGTCACGAAGGAGACAAAGAAGAAAATCCAAGAAGGACCTCTTCACATACCAAGAAGAGTGGTCACGAAGAAATATTTTATATACGGACATAGAAAATATTTTTAAGTTCGAAATGCTCACGAACTACCAGGATATTTCGTTATTTTTGTATCGAATAAATATTCTAGAAAGAAGTACATGAACAAGATTGATTTATTCATAACAAAACTGCTTTTGTCAAAATGACAGTACGAATACACATTTATATGGTTAGTCAATCCCAGACATGAGAATTTCATTTGAATTGAAAATGAAAAAGTAAACTTTTCAAAAATATATATGTAGTGCAGTCACATAAGTTTTCAATGCAGTTTTTTTCTTCCTTTGTAAGTTTCCTAAATGTTTTGTTCAATGATGGAGAAATAGAAGGCAAAAATGTTTCTCCCAAAAGAAATTCTAGTGACTATCTTGAAAAAATTTCGAATTAGAAAGGATCTTCACCCATCAATCAAATCAATGAAAAGTATTTTATAGTAAATTCGATAAGTTAAAATATTGCTTACCTGAAAAAATCTTGGCCAGACTATAATTAATTAAAAATTCAACTGGATTTTCATACTTTGGATTGCATAATTTCTCCTGGGAAAACCACTGGGTTGGCAGATATAAACAGGTAGTAGAGATATGCAAAAAATTGAACCTAAATCACAGTTGGCGAGCTTTAATTTTTTTTATGATGTGAGTAAAAATGAGCGACAAAGAGGTCCGAGAGAACTATTCCGTACGAATACGAGTACGCAGCATTGCAGCTGTGCGCGGTACGTCTCTCGGATGAAAAGAGTGTACGGGCTATTTGTTCGTGTAGGTAATTGAGAAGTTACTATGGATTCAAAGTTATCTGACGATATTTTGATATTTTGTTCATTTCATTTTATTATTCAGATAAAATATTTATTGTTTGTGAAACAGAGGAATATAATTTGGTTGTTCTTATTTCAAATTTACTGAAAGTTATTTGATGTTTTAATTATACCCATTGCCTCAATTTCCTTATAATGCTTATGGAATTGGTTCGAAATATTTGATCGTTGATTACTATAAGAGTTTCATTTCATTTTACAAATGTTCCATAAGTATTTCGATTCATTTTTGGTGACATGGCCGATCTTATCAGGGTATATCATAATTATTTGCACTCAGGGAGGCCATGTAATATAGCAAATTCAATTCTCCTTTTACTAAATGGATTCACAAAAAAAAATCTGTCGAAGATGATTTACTCCGTTGATTTATTTTCATCATTATAATTATTATTAACTTATACTTTCTTGGAGTTTCTTATGAGTTTTTCTGAATAATTTTCGTAATTCATTCATAATTGTTTGAGAGGATGTCGTGTGGAAACTATACTGTTCTTTTATGTAGTTTATTTTTTTCATGTAACGATTTCAACAATTCTTTCAGTATACAATTCGTTACTTGGTTATTTTTTTGGGTTTATATTCTTTTCAATTATGTTTCCGAATTTTCATTCTCGTATATCATTATTGCCTGAGACTACTGATTAACATGCAAAATTTTACAAAGGAATCTTTACGCGATAACGTCTAGTACAATGCTAAAGAGGCAATGCAAATATAAAAAAGATATCAGTATATTCAGTCATTTTTTCCATATCTACAATTTACTAAAAACACCTGAGGAATAGATGGAAGCAGAATATTGGGAGTAGATCTATGAACTTCATTAAGTTGAAAAGGTATGGAATAAAAGGTTCGAACTTACTGAAACTTACTGAATAGAAATTTGTAGCTTTTTTAATGATCTTTCTTATTTGTGTTGCGAAGTCAAAAAAGTATATAATTTGTCTCCTGATGGATGCCTTCAGGGTATCTGGGAAAAAATACTTGAGAAGTGTTTACTTGAACCAGTCGATACCAAAAAAAAAAAGAAATTGTCAGCTCTAAAGGTGTTATGAATAGTATTCTATTTGCCGTCTTGCCTTTACCTCCTATCTTTGAGGAGCCATGTTGAGTAATAGGATGGTTGTGATATTCAGTAAAACTGAGAAGAGGACAGCATGTGGAAATCAGACCATTCAGTTGTAGGAAATTGTAGAATCTTCAATCATATCATTCGACGAAGATTCCTTGGATTTATTTGATGATAATTCTCACAGGAAATTGAAGCTGTCCAAAATAATTTTCAATTGTTTTATGTCAACCTTGTGAAGGCTAATTCATTTATAATATGTCAATTGAATATATAATATGTGAAATTAATTGAATTGAATGTTTTTTTTTCAGTATATTTTCTTTAGTATTTCCTGTAATTGGGTGTACACCTGTTGGAAATGAAGTGCTATCTATCTATTAAGAATGTAATGGGTGGTTGTGTAAACAGTTTTCCTCTAAGATGTCCTTGAGATTTTCGACTAAGTTATGCTCCAGCCTTTCCGCATTGTACTACTAATATGTGTTTTACTGGGAGGTCTGTATCGCATTTATCGCAAGATGGTTTTTGTTTTCCAGTTATTAGATATTCATGAGTGAGCCTTGTATAGCCGAGGCAAAGCCTGGAGCTATTTGATGGCTTCTGACATTAGTTAAAGTTTTTTAAGGTATTGAAATGATCTGTTTTCTATCAACTAATTTGGAGGATTGTTGGGACCATACGTGTTGCCACATATCAAGCAGTGATGAACACTTTGAGGTCGCTGGGTGTTCTTCTCTCTGCCATGACATCTGTTTGTAGCGCAGCTTCTTTCGCACTTTGATCGGCTTTTACGTTCCCGAATAATGGGATAGAACTCATACTAGAGCTACCTGCTTTTGCCTTTGTTGTACTCGAAAGAGCTTACATTTGATAAGTTTAACGATGGGGTGATGGGTATATATTTTTCGTATGGACTGGATGGAGCTCAGAGTCGGTCATTATAACGTATTTCGGCTAATCTGTTTGTCACATACGTAAGAGCTTGAAGAATAGAATATAGTTCTCCAGTAAACACGCTCCAAGTACTGGGGAGTTTATATTTCATAGTGACTGCTGCTCCCACTTCTTCATTCATTTTCGAAGAGTCGGTATATATTTGCAAATAGTCTGAATATTGGTCCATGATTTCGGAAAAGTGTTTTTGAATCACAATGCTGTTGATTCTTGCTTTGTTGTATGTTTTAATGTCAGTGTTTATTGAAACGGATTGGCTTATCCACGGCGGTGGAGTTATGATGTTTGTGTAGATAGGCGATAAGTGCGAAAGTTCGATTTCTTGCAGGTACTGTTTGGTTCTATCTAAGAAAGATAATTTGGATTTGTATTAGTCATTGATAATATTTTTGATTGAATACTTAAACGCACGCCACTCCAGGTAATGAAACGTCACAGGTCCCAAGTTTGCTTGGGACCTGTTTGGGATGCAAAAATATGGTGATCCTGGGAAAGTATTATAAACCGACCTATACCAGCTATGGCAATTCATAACGAATTGAAAAATATCCTTTTGAGCACTCTGTTGGCATTTTGCATTCATAGTGAACAATTATTACTTTCCACTATATAACGTGTGCAACGATTTGCTTCATGATAATTCCTTCGGTAAAGACAGAAAGTCCCCTCCTCCTTTCGCATCCAAACTATTAGATAGCGTTAACGAAGTTAGCACCTAATTAAAACCACAAATGAAACAAAACCACAGGATTCTACGAATCTACGAATAAATCTATCCTCAGCCGACCGAGCAATTCTCGAGAGCGTGCGAGTGCCTCCGCATCAATTAAATCCCAGCGAGCTTTTTCACTTTTTTTATCATTAACCGGGCGCAGATTAAATCCGAGTTTCGCGAGGCGACCTAAGTCTTATTTCGAAAAATACGAGCGTACTTCTCAGCCAGTTTCACTGGGACGCACTGGCGGATACAAAGAGGGGGCTTGCCTACCTCCCGCCCAGAAAACTCAGTATCTCAATTTAAGGTGAATAGCTAGGTACAATAATTATTCCTCACTGTAACTCATAAGGGTTCACTGTGGCTAACACCTGTTCGAACTCAAACAAATAAATCCAGCTTTTTACCGATGCCAATCACCTTATTAAGTGAGTGATCTTTCAGATAAGATGCCAGGAATGGGACGCTGCCAAACGCAAAAAACCTGATCAGGTTCTTGGCGAAGTAGACACAGAGTATTGCTTTACTACCAGAGTCTTCATTCCTTTGTGAATAAATATGTATTGAGTTGACAGACCATGGCACATTTTTCTCAGTCTGAAACTATTTTGGTCAAGTAGGTATCGGTAAGTAAGTTTTCCATGATGTATTTTAGTAAGAACCCTCCTAAGGCTGCATGGTACCAACTGCAGCCACCAGCCAGGAGACGCTCTTCTGTAGCTTTCCAGGTCGAGATGTGCAGCCTTGAAATCGTCCCTATGATATTCTAGCATATGGTATCTTCTGCGGCAGCCATAAAGGCATACTGAAAATATTTCAGTTGATTGGTTGATACTGAGGTTGTCGGATGTTTAAAATGCAAAATTTCTAACTAGAGAACTGCAGAAAATTGCCTATATGAGTACATCTGTAATTCAGCTATATCTGATGATACATTGGATTCAGCCAAGAAGGACTTTTTTATCTCTGGTTTGGATCAATCATCGTTTGCTAACCTGATGCTCAAGAGAAGTTTGTTTCCTATTGCAAATTTTTGTGTAAGGCTCTTCAATTTCCTGAAAGAACGTTCCCTGCAAGTTGTCCGTCGATGATATCTCTCGAATAGTTTCACCATCAATGATGGTGTTCCCCAGAGATCCATATTGTCTCAACCTTTTTTTTATTATATATCAACGACTTATTGGAAAAAACCAAGAATCCAATATATTGCTTTGCTGACGACAGCACACTTGTCTCGTCATTCCATTTGAATTCCAGGACATCGGCTACGGTGTCACATCTTCACCGGCAGCAGGATGTTGCATATCTTAATGAGGATCTAGAAGTGATTTTGAATTGGGATGAAAGCAACCAGGTTCAATTTAATGCCACAAAAACCCAGCATCTGTTTTCTCCAAGAAGATGAATGTCTCCAAACTGGATATAATGATGTCATGTCAGACAATTCCGCTTTTTGCTTCGACAAGTATGTTGGGATTTGAAATGAACACCAATTCTTGGCACAATGATGTCGCTCAGGTCAAACATACCCTAAATTTGCTGGATTCAATCCAGAAAATAGCCATCCACCTGATTGCAGACGCGAACATCACGTGCAATCTTGATAGTCTGGAACATCGAAGAAAGGTTGGAAATTTGTCTCTCTTCTATAAATACTTTCACGAGAAGTGTTCAAGTGACTTAACACATTTGATTTCACCAAGAGTTTATGTGGAATAAACTTCCTCAGAACGTTTTTCCAAATGGATTTAATCTCCAGCGATTCAAATCCAATGTGAATCGCTTCTTTCGCACAGGCACCGCTCTGAGAGCGCATTAAGGATTTTTATGAAGTGCTTTTGTTTTGTACTGAAAAAAGATAATTTTTTGCAGATAGATTCATAAGATATCCTGCTCTTGAAGAGGGGATGAGTCGCTTCCTGACCGAATCTTCCAGCTCTGCTGAAAGTTGACCGACTGCGAAGCTCTTTCTCTTGATTCGACAATTGAGATGGTTCTGCCGAAGTTCATCTCCTCTTCCAGATGTTTTGGTCACCTCATGGTACACAAGTAGCGAAAGGAAGAAGGTACATGACGTCTGAGCCCCGAATTCCGTTGGTTACACTGAGTTACCTAAGAGTTACCCTTTTGGCATGAGGCCTCAGGATAAGGCTTCAATCTGACCTCCACGGATAACACCTCACTCGGCAGAGGGTTTCTAACGCCCCTTCCCCTTCAGTTGAAGTTTATAGAAAACGATGAGAAAGTTTTTATATATGATTCTGGGATTTCTCTGAAATAAATGTTATATTTTATTCGTTCTCTAAACTAAATATGCGCATTCGTTTTAGTACAATCTTCTTGATCTCTATCCTACCAAGTTTGTATAAGACACTAACTACTTTCACGTGAACATTGAATCACTCGGATGGAAAATGTCATTCAGAATAACTACTTTCATATCAACATTGAATCACTTTTTTCCATTCACTGGAATCGAAACAGATGGCATCCATAAGAACGCTACATAATGTTTTTTTTATATAGTTTTCATATATTACGTTTCAAATATCCGTAACGAATGTTAGGAGTATGAACTGAATGGATAAAAGTAATTTTCTTGTTTTCCAATGTTCATGTGAGAGTAGTTGTTTAAAAGGACATTTTTCCTTCAGATTTTATCTGAAAGTTATTTCTATGCATGATATCTTCGAAAGTTCCAGACATTTTTTGTATTAAGATTGTGAAGTAGAAACCCAAAAAGCTTTTTTTTCCAAAACCAAAATTATATTTGTCGTTGAGATATGAAAGAATATTTTTTTGCTTCTTCATTTCAATGTATATTCTCAATTAAATTTTTCTATGATTTCATTTTCAAACATCAAAAATTTTTTATATTCTTGAGCATGCCCCCATCTGATGATCACCCTAGATCCGCCACTGTTAGGAGGGAGGGCACCATCTCTGCCGGAGATAAATCGTACATGTTTGCTTAGAACGGTTTTTAATTAAATCTCTGTATAACTGTGAATGATTGGAACCTCTTTAATGGGAAATTTTATCGGTCTGCAATCGTCTTAATTACTTCGAATGGTGACAAGAAGTGAGGATAAGGAAGCTAGCTTGGGTTGAAAGGTTCGATGAAAAATATCGTTGTCATTCAAGTTCATTTCATTACCATTTTTGCTCATAATCATTTCACATCCTCACCTACTCATCCAAATATTCCCTTTCTACTACTCTTCATTCTTCTACTTCTAGGTTTCGCATTCATTATTATTTTTTAATAGTAAAAGTCCTCTTCAGATGACGCTACCTAGAATTCAAATAGCAACGCGTCGAGGCATAGAGACATAGAGAATACACACAATCGAAAACGTACACAACTGGGAGAAAATTTTGCTTCGAAAACCTAAACTCGTCAACGCAAAGACCCTGTACATAATCAGTGTTGTGAAATGAATCAGTTGATTTATCAACCATGCTTTGGCGGAAGAATTCAACAACATCCAGATGAAGATTTTACTTGGAGACCAATAGAATGGCACAGTTAATTTGAAGGCAAACTTCACGAACAGAAGATTGAAGATATTCACCTCAGGAAAATGAAATACAGCAAGGTTTCACAAAATTACTTTGTGTGTGTTTTACACTTTGAATAGAGATCAATACTTTTGACACCAATCAAGATCAAGCCGCTATACCTATGTACACTATTGAAGATTCGCAAGAATAATATATCCCTCAGGTTTGTTCATCTGAAGATTCATGTATCCCATGATTTGGCGAGATTTACAAAAAGGTATTTTGTGTACTGGCCGAAATCAAGTCACACAACGACTTACTTTCCCTAATACTTTGTTTTGGATGAAAGGTTGTCCAAGGCAATAGACTGCCAATGGGACCATCACCGGCCACAGTGTTAGTGGTTCCATTGAGGGAAGGGGATATGTTCATGACACATTTCTAGTACAAATTATGGAGATCTAACACTGAATTCTCTCCATCTTAATACAAATAAATATAGTTTAAAAAACTAAAAAGAACATCGAACTAAACATTTCTATGAACATTGAATTACACAAAAACAGTGTTTTCGATTCCAGACATTCGTTTTGGAATTGAATCAGATATCATTCACAGGATTGCTACACAATATAGTGTAGAGGTAATATTTCAGTTACATGGAACATTGTCATCCTCAATGGCGGACATTGATGTTTCGGAATCAGGCACTTGTCTTATTGCTTCTTCATCTTCATCTTCACATCTTATTATATTTTGAAATGTGTTGCTTTCTTTCTTTTTTTGAAAGATTCCCACCTTTTTTGTCTAGAGATAGAGAGGTAGAAAGCCAAAACCTTCCTTTCAAAAAATTTTAATAGTGTTGTAGTCACAGGATGAAGGAACCTCAAATACATTTCATACATGTGAAAACGAAAACGTTGAAACACTGATTGAATGTGCATCAAGTTTTAGAAATTGAAATCAACAATGATTTGGAATTTGGAAAGAATGATTTTCGACTGAATAAGTACTTCAAAAAAGTACTATAACAGATGGAAGACTGACAAAGAGGAAATGCAAATGACAAATTATTATTATCATTATTGTTACTCGTTAGAAAAAATAATCTAGTCGGGAGAAACACTTATCAGAGTATTTAAAAAAGAATTTCAAAGGAGCCGTATACATACTAAATGACAACATATTGAATATTAAAACGGGTTGATGTGGATTCCATCAGCACTAATAATGTAATACATTAATAATCTATTGATGAGTTGAAAAATGATCATGGTCACACAGAATACCAATAGTGGCAATTACTCAAACAGCTTTATTCAATCTACAGTTTTTGACGGGAATACTCATCCGGAATTAGAAAATAAAAGACGCTCAGTAATAGTATGAATAAGAATTGTTGTGGAATGTTGTGGAATTGGCCGCGGTGGTAGTGCGCCCGACTTACGATCGGAAGACCGTGGGTTCGATTCCTGCCTCGACCAGATATTTTTCTCGAGAGATTTTATCTGGTTGAAGCTGGGATGATTCTGGAACCGTGTTAGGAATCACACGTTAAAAGGTAAGACCTCGTTAGTCCTTAGCTCGCACAAGTTTCGACTTGAGAGTTGTCGTTCATAGGGGTGCGACAGCTGGTTAACTGAAAAATAGATTTTAAACAAAACAAATTTTTTTAAACAGATAAGTAAGGAAGATTTCAAAAGAATTGCGCAGTGTTTTCGATACAAATTAGCAGGGTAGCATCTCCGCCCCGATTTCTCCCCGATAACAAATGACTACTGACTCAATTTATAATATGTAGTGATTTCATTTCCTCATGTCTTCTCAACGACGACGAATGGAAAAATCCGAAGAAAGATTTGACAGAGATGCTTTACAAGTAAAAATCCTGCCACACCCCAGCCGATAAAAAAAACTCGAAAACGTAATTGTTGCGTTACTGAATAAAACGGAATGTTAAAGAGTCCCCTCCCATTTCACTTATAAATTCTATTGAAATATATTTGTATTTATGATTGTTTTAAATTCTGTTTCCGTAAAGAAGACGTGGGCTGAACTTCAAAATAGAACTGAATAACCGATAGGCAATAGATGTTGTTAGCAGACCCGAACTGAGGATGCCAAGATTTAACGATAGCCACAAAAAGAATATTCATTCACATACGAATTCATAAAACATTCAATTCAATTTCAATTTCAATTTATTCAATTCTGAAGTACGACTATACATATAAAATAATTCATTCAGTATTTAGTGTAGAAACCCTGTGAATGATATCTTATTTAATTTTATAACGAATGTTTGGAATTCAAACTGAGTAGAAAAAAGTGTTTTCTGTATAATTCAGTGTTCATATAGAAGTATTTGTTTCGAAAGAATTTTTCTTTCGTGTTATTCAATGTTTATAAGTAAGTAACTGTTTCAAGAAGGCTTTTTCCTCCAGATTTATGTCTGAAAGATACTTCTTTGCATGATCTACACTATGCATACAGTTACTTCTTTCAAAACTGATTATTTCCTTTCTTTTTTGGTAAATTCCCACATTTTTCTGTATCAAGATGGAGTAGTAGAAAGCCAAAAACTTTCATTCCCAAGTAATTCATATTATATAATTCATTCTGAATGAGTAAATGACACCTAGACATACAAATGCATGTACTGTGCTTATTCACTCATCCATGAAGTGTACTATAAATATTCAATTGACATTTAGTGATCAGTATACACTAATTGGAAATAGATAAATACATAGAAAACTACATAGCAAGAGGGAAAGTTAGGAAAAATATCAATGGTTTTTCGAAGCAGTGTTAAGAGCTATATTGATTTCTTCTTCAAAAAATTATCATTATTACTGGATTATCGATAAGATGTTGTTTAACGACAGTTTCAAATTAATTTATATTACCGATATTCTTCAGGTTTATTGAAAGCATGTTGAATAGTTTTGGACCAAAGAAAGAGACAAATCTCTGCGAATGACTTTTTCTCTGAATTGGTATTTGGATATTTGAGTTTTTTGAGAATCTTGTTGGTCTGGGTATATTAGTTATATATCTGTTAATGGTCGAGAACATTCATATTAAATACTGGTAGCTGTACAGACGTCTTACTTTTTGTTTCCTTGTAAAGTTTTTCTGTTGTCCAATTTCTTTTTAGTATTATTTAAGAAGTTTAAGTAAATTATCATCATTCTCATCTTTTCAAAAAGTGTATTCGCTTTCATGTACAGTTAGATAAATAATTCAAAGACACTTTTTTTCTTGTCTGAATATTATGGAGCTACTTGGTTTTACTACAACACATAAGATTCACTAGAAATTCATAAAAAACTATTATAGATGGAATTAACGGAGTTATTTAAACAAGATCCTTCACAAAACCAAAATTATGGAATATTGTTTTGGTGGTGTAGGTATTTTCAATTGCAAACTCTGGACAGGCATATCAACTTGCCTAGGGGCCTATGCGACTGTATTTCAAAGTGAAATATATGCTATTGAATTGTGTGCGTTGAGATTAGTAGTATCCAACATCATACAACAAGTCAATAAAAATTTTCTCGGATAGTCGAGCGGCGTTAGAAGCTGTTGGATTCTACCGTGCAACGTCTAAATTGGACTAAATAGAAAGACTCAACAAATTGTCTCCGGTCTGGATTCCTAGCCACACCGGCATTGAACACTTGGATGACTTCTGGCAAAATCTTCCAGCATTGACTCACTCCAAGGCATCCATTCACCTTTCGGAATTTGAAACCAAACAGTTGTTGGACTACAGTAGGGATGAAGTACGATTTCTAACAGGCTTGACAGTGTGTGTCGCCTCTGGTTAGAAAATAATGAAAGAGCAGAGCATATACTTTGTGCCTGCCCCGCTGTGGACCAAATCAGGCGTGTTCATTCTTACTAAATTAGGTATACCTAATTAATGCTTTATATCAGTTACAAATTTGAATGATTTGACTTTCTACCTAACTAATAACCACTGATTCTCCTGAGTACATTGGCCAAGCAAAGATACACTTTACCTAAAGAATGAAAGAACATAGAAGTACTTTCTTGAATGTGAAGACCAATTCCACATTTGCAAAGCTTTATTCAGCAGGGGGCATGCGTTCGACATATGGAAGAGAAAGGTTTGAAACTCAATCTTATGGAATGCTTGGAAATTATTAGAATCAAGAATTCTAAATATTTACTGAATAACCACATAGAATTGAATTATTTCCCTCCATTGACTATATTTTCTAATGTGAAAATTGGTAAATAGTGTATCACATGTCCATTCAATGAGTTGCTAACATTTCTTCAGAAATATTGTAAACTGTCCAGTGAGAGTCTAACAATGAAATGTTACTTTTATACAAGAACATATATTTTCTAACTGATTTTCATTGTATCCTCAGAGGGTTAACATTATTCAACCAAATCGAAGAGAAATTAAAAATTGTCACTATTTTTAGATTAAACGAATTATTCTACCCTTTCAGAACATTGGTAGAAAGAAAATCAGCTAGGTTTGAAGAATTTCAAAGTATTATTCGACATTAAGGTACTTTAAAAATGATAATTATCTTGCGATAACAAGTTAGGTTAAAAATTCCCTGCAGAACTATGAGTAGAATTTCCTTTGAATTGAGAGAATAATTTTTAGGAAAGAAAGTTTTTGGCTTTCTACTACTTCATCTTGATACAAAAAAATGTGGAAATCTTTCAAAGAAAGGAAGGAAGTAATCAATTTGAGAATAAGTAACTCTACATGGATGTGTCGATCATGCCAAGAAGTAACTTTCAGGCACAAACTGAAAGAAAAAACCCTCCTGAAAGAGCTACTTTCATATAAACATTCGCCATGGGATTGAATAAGATATAATTCTCTGGATTGCTACACAATATATTATGTGAAAGAGGTATAATTTCACCTACAGCTTGTCAAATATAGAAAGAGCTTTCTGAATTCCGTTATGGACCCGCTCACTAGGTGTGCGTTCGTCAGAGGACTATGAGAGCAAGAGAAAGATAGAGAGAGAGTTCTCAAGTCTCTTCCTAGATTTGACAAACTGTACATGGAACACTGTCATCCTCAATAGCAGACATCGAAGTTTCGGAATAAGACACTTGCATTTATTCCTCTTCAGCACCATTCTGGATAACACTATGAGATGAAGCACTCAACTCATTCATAAAATTGGGATTTCATGTCACGAATGGGTTAAATCTATTCATGTCATCGATGACAGTACGTAATTACATTCATTTGCTTATTTGATCTTATCCCAGCCATGAGAATCTTGTTTAAATTGAAAGTAGAGATTAATTTTTGGAAGGTGGCTTTCACTTCTCCATTTTTTTCTCACATTTTTTGTATGAAGATGGAGAAGTAAAAAGCCAATAACTTGCTTTCTTTAGAAGTTCCTGTTCTGAAGTAGTACGAAAATGGCTCTCACAAACGTATACTGATCATGTTAGAATTATTGTAACACAAAACTTATAGAAGCTCGTTTTTGAAATTATTAACCAACTGAAAAAGACAATTCCAGAAATTTCAGAATGGTACAACGCAAATTCTGGAAAGTGAAAGAAATTCTATAAAAGAAACTAAAAAAATGATTTGGACCCACATTGGCCCAATATCTCCAAGATTTCTCGAACAATTGCATTATGCTCATTATACTAATAATTTATTTGAAGATTACAAATCGTTGATGTTCATGACCTGAAGAGCAAGGTTAAAAAAGAATCTGTTGAATTTTCTTCAGAATCGTTAATGTTTACTATTAGACATTCTCCACATGAGACAAAAAGCTTTCGTGGATTAAACTCTTAGAAAATTCGAAAAATATTCATATCCTGGTGTGTAAAATTTTTAATAACATATTCATTTTCATTATTGTTTTTATTTTATTTTTNCTTTTTTCCATTCACTGGAATCGAAACAGATGGCATCCATAAGAACGCTACATGATGTTTTTTTATATAGTTTTCATATATTACGTTTCAAATATCCGTAACGAATGTTAGGAGTATGAACTGAATGGATAAAAGTAATTTTCTTGTTTTCCAATGTTCATGTGAGAGTAGTTGTTTAAAAGGACATTTTTCCTTCAGATTTTATCTGAAAGTTATTTCTATGCATGATATCTTCGAAAGTTCCAGACATTTTTTGTATTAAGATTGTGAAGTAGAAACCCAAAAAGCTTTTTTTTCCAAAACCAAAATTATATTTGTCGTTGAGATATGAAAGAATATTTTTTTGCTTCTTCATTTCAATGTATATTCTCGATTAAATTTTTCTATGATTTCATTTTCAAACATCAAAAATCTTTTATATTCTTGAGCATGCCCCCATCTGATGATCACCTTAGATCCGCCACTGTTAAGAGGGAGGGCACCATCTCTGCCGGAGATAAATCGTACATGTTTGCTTAGAACGGTTTTTAATTAAATCTCTGTATAACTGTGAATGATTGGAACCTCTTTAATGGGAAATGTTATCGGTCTGCAATCGTCTTAATTACTTCGAATGGTGACAAGAAGTAAGGATAAGGAAGCTAGCTTGGGTTGAAAGATTCGATGAAAAATATCGTTGTCATTCTAGTTCATTTCATTACCATCTTTGCTCATAATCATTTCACATCCTCACCCACTCATCCAAATATTCCCCTTCTACTACTTTTCATTCTTCTACTTCTAGGTTTCGCATTCATTATTATTTTTTAATAGTAAAAGTCCTCTTCAGATGACGCTACCTAGAATTCAAATAGCAACGCGTCGAGGCATAGAGACATAGAGAATACACACAATCGAAAACGTACACAACTGGGAGAAAATTTTGCTTCGAAAACCTAAACTCGTCAACGCAAAGACCCTGTACATAATCAGTGTTGTGAAATGAATCAGTTGATTTATCAACCATGCTTTGGCGGAAGAATTCAACAACACCCAGATGAAGATTCTACTTGAGACCAATGGAATGGCACAGTCAATTTGAAGGCAAACCTTCACGAACAGAAGATTGAAGATATTCACCTCAGGAAAATGAAACACAGGAAGGTTTCACAAAATTACTTTGTATGTGTTTTACACTTTGAAAAGAGATCAATACTTTTGACACCAATCAAGATTAAGCCGCTATACCTATATACACTATTGAAGATTCCCAAGAATAATATGTCCCTCAGGTTTGTTCATCTGAAGATTCATGTATCCCATGATTTGGCGAGATTTCCAAAAAGGTATTTTGTGTACTGGACGAAATCAAGTCACACAACGACTGCCAATGGGACCACCACTGGCCACAGTGTTGGTGGTTCCATTGAGGAAAGGAGATATGTTCATGACACATTTCTAGTACAAATTATGGAGATCTAACACTAGCCAGAAACTGTCTTTTGTTCATATTCAATAACATTAACAATCGATGCACATTTTTCGTTTTACGTGACCTGTGTTAGTATCTGAATTTCAAAACATAGAATTTAGTAATAATGCACGTTGGCACGTTGTCTCCTTGATTTGCATCTGAACGGTAACGTTTTCCGTGAATCAATGTGCATTTATGCAGCAAAATCGGTTGATAATATTCAGTCAAGTAGTTCACATGAACTCATGAGCGTACATGGACTGTTCAAAAAACTTCACGGGATAACTACATTCGATTAGCAATTTTTATACTTTTTGATGAAAAAGGATCAAAAATTAGCATCAAATTTTGAGTGCTCAAAGTGCATAAGTGTATGAAGATGGAGAAGTAGAAAACCGAAACCTTCCTTTCCCAAAAATCAATCTCTCTTGAAACTAAACACCTTTCAATCTTGACTTGAAACTATTTATTTCAGATGCTGAAGTAGATACATTTGATCTATTGACTGTACTAAGTAAAATTATTCACACTCATAAGATTCACTATGAAACGAAAGTAAATAAAAATCATCTACATGAATTGAGCTTGAGCTTGCTGATTAAGTTCAGTAACAGAATGTTTACTCTGGCACCATCAATAATAATGAAGATATCGTTAATAAACGAAGTCGTAAAAAACCGTTGATTTACCCCTTTTTAAAGTGGTCGACAAATTGGTTGTGCGGGTAGGTGGATAATTGAACATACAGACAGAAATTATTCAGCACAATTGAAGCATATTTCTAGTTGTTGAAGGACTAATTTGGGGTAATGATCAATTGAGATTTACTGAGTGGAATCCTAAGTGAGTGGAAACAGATTTTGGAATGATTACTGATTTTCTTCCAGTATTTATATGAACAAAGAATAGATTGCTATCGATTATATAAATATGATGTGGAAAGTAAGACAGCTACACCTGTGACCCCGTATTTACTAACTTTTATGAAGGAGTTAATGGTGACTGAGTCGAATGCCTTGCTCAAGTCTCAAAACAAACGCTACAGCTTTATGAAGACCATTCTCAAAGCCTTCGACAATGTTTCTCATCGCACGTACCCCTGCTGATATACAGTGGAGCAAGACATACGGAAACCATACTGATCAGAATTTAAAAGATTGTGTTTGTCGAAACAGAAAATTAACCTGTTTCTGATAACAATTTCAAAAAGTATATGAATTTTTGAACAGAAGTATATTGAGTTAATCATTTTCGATAATATTCTTGTCGCATTTTCCGAAAACTGGAATTACCTTACTCATTTTAAATGTGTGTGGAAATGAGCCTTTTCATACAATTTGAACAAAAATCAGATCACCAGTTGCCTTTATTTATTCACTGTTGAGATGGTCGATATCAATTTAATTAGATTATTTTGAACCGTGAATACCATTGAAGACTTCCCAATTGGTAACAGGTGTAAACATGAACGTTCCTGGTGAGCAGGATCTCAGAGTGTTATCTGACGATATAAGAGAAATGTTGTTTTTATCAATTATGTTTGAATATAAATTTTTTTCTTGCAGTAACAGTTATTCTAGCACCATGGTTACCAGTGACTCTGCAGCAAGGCAGACGAAATAAGGTCAGCTATAATCTATAGTATATGAAACTCAAATCATCTCAAAGAACAATTTGTTCAGGCCAGTCTCAACTTCCTACACTGTATGTTAATGGACTGACACCTATCAGAAAACAACTATTCCCCTGGCTAATACCACGATGGGCGCTGAGTTATATCCGACAGGTGTCAATGCAGGATTCTGTACAGAAGTTATTCCTGCATATGCTGTTGGCGATACAACTGCCGCAATAAATTTTCAATTATTGGAATACACTTGCAGACAGGTTTCGGGCTGTTTGGCCACTCGTCAGTGCAAGGTAGTGTCTATCATCAACATAAAGTCGATGACTTTCGATAATTCCTTCAGAGTATCATTCCTTGAACTAGGCTGAAGCGGACAACAAACAACACGGTTAGTCATCGCCCCATCTGCCTGTGAACAAGGTAACCAACCGCATATCCGAATTTTGCCCAATTCCTCGTATACGGAAAGAAAACTTTTCACATATAGTCAGTGGGCATACTTGAAGACTGGCTATAAATTAAATGGTTCTTTTAGATGTGTTGATTTATAGCCAGTCTTCAAGTATACCCACTGACTATATGTGAAAAGTTATATGAAACTACTAAACCAATTCCAATAATATTTTCTCTATTAGAAATGTTTATCATACAAAAGTAGTAAAGGCTACTTTTCATCCAGATGTTTCCACGGGATCGGAATTTACGCGAGAGTATTAATTATAAGGCACAGTTCACACGAACGAAGTCAAGAACGAAATCTACATTACAAAAAAATCTATAATAAATATCACAATGATAAAACGTTGACAATGACAATTGAAAATACCTAAATTTTATGAACCTATGTGCCTTGAACTTCTGCTATATTTCACCTCCGCAATACTATTGAAGCATATACTACTATTGAAGCAGAACATTAATTTTTTGGAACAAAAACTCTCAGAAATAGTACCAAATAAAAAGCCGACAAACGAAATATCAGATAAACTATTTTATAGTAAAATAGCAAAAACGCATACATCGTTCAATAGTAAGGCTGATACTAGAAATCCTACCATCACCTCAAAAACAAATAGTGAGTCATTCTCGAAAATTCAACCTTGAGATAAGTGTTGCGTTTCAGTTCTTACGTATTAAACAATCGTACTGACGAAGTATAAAACCATAAACATTTTAACAACTCTTCACTTTGCGATAATGACCATTCCTTATCTAACTTACCTTTGAACGTTGCATTGAGACACTCCCAAAACGAATTCTGCAAATAAAAATACTGTTATAATATCCAATTAATAACGAAGATAAGATCTATTTGTCAATTTATATTACGCTTGTACCAATACAAAATGCCTACGCTATTTCAAGATATTCTCTGCATGGTATAAGCGACACATAAAAACATTCTAATAAATAAATATAACCCACTCGTTTCGTGTTTCTCCGTTCCTTTTGATTTCTCAATTATAAAATCTTTGATGTATATCAAATTGTTTATGCCTTATAGGTATAAAAAATACCACATAATTGATACCAGCGATTTTTTATCTCTCATCTCAAATTCACAAGATTCCTGATTATATTTCCCATCATTTCAGTTCATCGATAACGAAATGATTTTTTTCCGTAATGCAGAAGCAGCAAGCAAAGCAGAATAGAGTTTCGAAAAATGAGGCTACAAAATATAAAATTCTTCACTGATTAGCTTCAGGTGTACCCCATGGCTCTAAGGCCTTGGACTATTATTTTGTAGATCAATATCGTCTGCATGTATTTATTGAAGGGTTATGTAGTAAAATCATGAATGTTCAGTCTCTAGGGAATGCGTTTTCTTTCTTAATTTCTCGAATTATTGAAGAATGTGTTTAAAAAAAGTATTTGTTCTAAAATTTAATATCGAAAGATCTGGAATGGGTAGAATCAAGAGCCTTGATTTCAAAATGAAAACATTGATGACTTTCAAATGAAAAATTTCATGGATTATTCCTTTGAGTGGGTTCAAAAAAAATTTTCAATTTCAAAATCAATGCAACGTTTAGCTGCACAAAGCTTAATGATAAAATTTTTGAGATAAATAAAGTTTAATGAAAAGTAAGTGAATTGAAAAAACTTCCAATTCTTGTATTTTCATTTGAAAACTGAACAAATCTAATCCTCCATTTCTCACAACATCCAGTTGTTTGAAAACATTTCTATAAACGAAGTCATAGTGCTGCCATATTGAGTTTAGAAGAAATGGTTACGTCGCCATTTTGAAAGGAGATGGTCACGTGTGTTATATCGTTGAAAAGATAATTTCATGGTCTGAAAATAATACAGAATTCTATTTGAACTTTTTCACTTGAGGAGTTTATTTCCGGGTAAATCGAAATACGTTTTCAATTGGTTTCAAAAATTTCTCATCACAGTAACACATGAATGGCGCCATATACAATGATTTAGTTGTCACTCAGTTATTTTTTCAGTTAATTTTTTTATAAATTTTGCAATTTTTACAAGCCGCACTTGAATTTTTTCAAAAATCATCTACACGCTATTCCATGTGGGCGGAGAAAAAAGTTTTAGCTAAAAGGCACTTGTGAACTAAATTATAATGTAAAATCCAATAGACAAATAATCAACTTCCTAGATGATGAAAGAACAAGAAGCTAAGACGTTTGTTTGAAGGCGATTGACAATGTTTCATGATGAATTCCATCATGCGTTATCATCAAGAGTTACTAGAATGGAAATTTCTGATTGATATAAATCCGATCAGGGAGTTAAGGTAATGATAATATGTGTAGGATGTTGATAACTGTAGTGAAAAAAAAGAATTCATATAGATCATTGAAAATAAAAGAGCCTTACATCGTCAACAAGTTTATTCGGCATTAAAAGCACACAGGTTAGCGAGTTCCAAAAATAAATGAAAATATATTGGTAATATTGAAAGTTTATTATTGTGAAATTTTTGGTATAACATTAGAACCGCTATAAAACCGTTAGATCACATGTAGAATAAAATACATGGTGTTCCATTTTTGAATGATCATGAAAAATTTTTTAACGATATTGAATGGCACTCACTCATAATCACAATGAAGATTTTGATGAAATTATTATATCACTAGGATACACTTCAACTAATTTCACCCTGAATTTGGGGAATTTTGAATAGATCAGCATTTTGACATAACTACTGAACCACTCCATTTGATCCGAAATATTTCAAGTACCTACTTTACTGACAAAATTTTAATATAAGAAACAATATGTGATATTCCATTCATCTCATTTCTACCAGATACCCTGCATTTCGGAATATAATTTGATAAAGTTCGATGCATTGATATTCAAAATTTTTAATTGTTTAATGGACTCTCGAAGTGACACATATTATATATTTTCATCTTAGCTCAAACTCAGATGAATATTTTTCCAGGCAAAAACAGAAAGTTACTGTTCTGGGGTATGAATTTAACTAGTTGCCATCTGGCAAATTGACTTATTTGTATGGTTTGACAGGTTCATCCCACTTTCACAAGTACCGTGTCTGTTGGGGCATGATTTAGTTCACTCATAAGTGGTTTCTATACACTTTGGGTTTCTTGTAGACTACAACATAGTGCAGATTTCAGAAATGACAAAACTTGAGGGTTCATAAACTCTGACGAAAAACACATGGAAGTCCTATTTTAATACTGAAGGCGACAACCAGAGATTGAGATGAGAGAAAAAACGTATGATTTGAATTGTGTTGATGTTTGTGAAATAAGAATGCCGTGAAGAAACACGGAATAAAGTCGAACTGAAACATTTTGAATTCAAAATAGGTAAAAATATAACCTACTTAAATATATAATGTATGGNAATGCATTATTTCATTCCTCTTTTTTAAGTATTTAAATAATTTTTTGGAGAAAAAGGTTGAAATGATAAGTTTAAAATGCGTTGTTTTAGAGCTCTTATATGAAAATTACTTGATTTTCGTCAGAAGAGTTTCAATTTCCAATGTTTGAAAATTGGAGGTGGCGCAGATATTTCCTTTTTTCTCAGTCAACTCCCGGCTTAAAATAGTTTAAAGTACTTTTCCTCCATATATTCAAAAAGAAAGTGTACATTATCAAACAGGCAGAAATCCACCAAGAAGCAATAATTCTCAGTATTTATTCTTCATTTCCGAGATGTAATTGGCTATCTGAGACATTCACAAGGTTCAATTACCCGACGAATATCAAATTATATAACATGGTGATATTTGAACTAAAGTACTATCAACAAGAATCGTTTATAACTAAAGAGTCATATTTATTAGCAGAATTTTGCCTTCTAGACCAGGGTTGAAGAAGCCTTCAATAAGTCCTATGGAAAAAATTATAACTTCTGTACTTGCAATTTCTTCACATAACCTCAAAATTTATGTGAAAAATTCAAATAACTAAGTTTTTGGTTTTATATTTTTATGTTTTACAAAATAATTATTTCTCTGCAAAATTTGGCCTAATTTGACAAATTTTCAGCGTCTAATAATGAGTTTACGATACTTTTCTTTCCTTTTCCGGCAATTCCAGATGTTGTATCGCAACTGGAAAGACAATACAGACATGCAAGAATGTTTTTGAAGGATTCATGTTCATTTATGCTAAAATTTTCCGTAGGTCACTCAGGTATATAAATTATTTCGAAACAGCAATAAATGGCATCTACAAATATCATTTCAAGAAAATTCTACAACCTTCTCAAAATATTGCAGATGTCTTATTAAATATTAACTTTATTAACTTATTTGTTTGTTAATTACAGTACTATATTTCAATCTGCAATTTTTTCGTTTATCAATGTAACATGGAATCTCATGTTTTTTGAGTAAATAAAGTGTGAATTTCAATAAACAGCTCAAAATTGTACATGAAGGTTAAAAAAAATTCGAATTCGAGTTTTTTCGATTTTTTGCATTTTCTGAGAAAAGCTGATATTTTGACGCGTGAATTTTCGATTGAAAATTAGGTTGCTATTTTGATAGCATGTAATTTGAAAAAATGAATATTTCAAATCAAATAAATTACAGTGTATTTGGTACATAAAAAGGTAAGTTTTCTCCAAATTTCGTTATTTTGATTTTTCACATAAATTTTGAAGTTATATTGAAAAATTGTTAATACAAAAGTTGTAGATCTTTTTGTCACCTACAGCTTTGCTATTCAACTTTTTTCCATAGGAGTTGTAGTTTTGCCGGAAAGCGGAGATAAACCATTTTTGATCATTAATAACTCACCCCCTCTCACTTCCGAAACTCATATGTATAGTGGTGGTGTGTGTTTAGATATTAGTATTTTCTCTCGATAAACATTTATATCAAAATGATCTGACAAAAAATCTTTTTGAAAATGAATACACCAAGAAAATTACCTTCATCGTATTGAATATATAGAGCAAACAGTGTCTGTATCATTACAAAGTATAAATCAATATCTACTCTTTTACAATGGTTCATTGATTGGTTAATAAAGAATTGATGAATGAGGGCAACTGGACTCCAGTGGGCGGATAATTAGAAGAACCGAGTATGAATGATTTATAGAAACGATGTGACTTGTTGCGAACCCTTTGGCAAAAAAAAATTTACTCGCTTTTGAATAATGCATGGTGGAATTACGCAGATGTTTTTGCCTTTCATATTCGAGATGAAATTCTCATAATATAATTGTGCATTAAGATTGATTATTTCTAAAGCTAATTGACTTGACGTCAATAGTATCTTTTACACCAACAAATTGTTGAGAAAAAAAAAAACTAATCAATAGAGTTTATTCTATGATTTTCACTATAAGGGTTTTACAAAAATCGCGACACGAGTTTCGCTATACAATAGCTTCTTCAAGCATAACTAAGAGTTACTTCTAGATTACAACCTTATATTCTATAACCTAGTACCTATTGGTCTACCTGAGTAGTAAATCTACCTGAAAACATATACCTGAAAAGTCAGGTATCAATACATTTTTCGAAAGTCTACCTGTAAATATACCTAACTATTATTACCTGCGTATGAACAGATTCAATAATGGCGAATTATTCAAGTCAGTTTGATCGTTCATAAGATGGTGAGAGTTTTTGAATTTGTTTATTTCCATACTCTCCAACAGGTTAAGTTTCAAACCTTTCTTCTGGAAATGGAGGGGTTCGTATTCATGGTTGAAGTCATGTCCCTCTGAGATTAGATGACTGGTATATGTGGAATTTACTTTTCCGTTCTGAGAACTATATTTGTGTTCCTTTATGCGGGTTTTGAACGTTCTTCCAGTTTGACCTATATAAAACATCGGACATGACTCACACGATAATTTATACACTCCTGATTTTTCTGAAACTGAACTTTTATCTTTGTTATTTTTAATGTGCATGCTCAAGTTGTTGTTGTTGGTTTTGAAAGCAGTATTTACACCTTTGCTGTGCAGAAAATCTGAAATATTTGTAGTGGGTTGGCCTGAGTAGGTTAAGGTTCTATAACTTTTATCCTTTTCTCTTCGAATTGGGTAAACTTCTTTCAAAGCTTGACTGTATAACTTCTTTGATAATAAAGAATGTATCAGACCACTATCATAATCATTGTTGACGGCTATTTGCTTTATTATACTCAGTTCTTCATTGAAACTCGCTTCTGACAAGGGTACATTTATCAGTCTGTGGATCATACTGTCGAAAGCTGCTACCTTATGCTGATATGGGTGAGTGGACGAATTAAGAATGATAATATCTGTATGTGCCGGTTTACGATAAATTGAAAAATCATGTTTGTTGTTAACTTTTGCTATTGTCAAATTCAGAAAATGTATACATTCGTCCTGTTCCATCTCCACTGTGAATGTGATAGATGGGTGAAGAGAATTTATGAACTTCAAAAAGTTTGTCAACTGTCTGTTCGTTCCCGTGAAACATACCAGAATATCATCCACATATCTATACCAATACAGGAAACTTCTTACCAGTAGGTTACTGTATATTCTTTTCTCCAAATCGTCCATGAAAATCTCTGCCAGAATAGGACTAAGTGGGTTTTCCATTATGAGACCTTTGCAAGATGAGTAAAACTTGTCATTGAATTGTGTGTGACAAACATACCGTAAGCAAGTCTAATATTTCATTTTTCACTACCGGATTGATAGAGTTTTTGTACAACAGATTCTCCACCAAAGTAATCGTTTCATTCGGAGGGATACTGGAAAACATATTCTTTACATCGAATGAAATCAATTTGGCATTATCCGGGAGAATAATATCTTGAATTTCATTGATCAAATGGTATGAATTCTGCAAACTGAATTTTGATTTGAAATTGGTGTGGTGTGGTTTTCAAGTAATAATTCTTCATAAGATTTTCCCTGAAGAGTGTCGATTTTACGAAAGTTATATTCGGTATACTTTCAGATGCCTCACAATCAAAAGTTGCTGTCATCTAATTTTTTTCAAACCTTATAGAGTTTTCAAGAGTGATAAACTGAAATCGAGTATTATGTCAAGTCATTCAGGTTAATCCATAAGCTTTTGCAGATAGAAAAATATTTCTGAAAATATCAATAGTGTAAGTTTTGTATGAAATTTCCTTGAATATAATCATATATTTCATTGCATTTATAGACAGTAATCATGGAGCAAAATTTCGAATATCAACAAATTGAAAATTCTAGAGAGCTTAGCATTGCAAAAGAATGTTGTACCACTTCTTGATTTATAATAATGATAATGATAATAAAAAAGTTATTTTCATTTAGCCTGAGCTATTGTGATAACTAAAACTTACCAATTGTGATGAGCAATATTTTTGTATTTCTATTATGGTTTCATTCCTCAGTTTCACATCTGCTGCTAATTCGACTAAAGATACCTGAAAGAAAAATGTTAGAATAAATAATTTTATCATGATAAAAATCAATAAAAAATGAGTGTAGCGTACATGGATGAATATTCAAAATCAGTGTTTTACTTTGTTAAAAAAAATGGGTTCTCTTTGTTTCTTTAGTATGATAGATGAGATTCTTAGAGAAAACAGAGCATGAGCCATACTCTTCGGAACTGACTCCTTCAAAGATAGATAGTATCTATCTTCTTGATATCATAAATACAAATATAATTTGAAAGTTTGAAGCAATTAACCGAAAAATTAGTCAGCTTTGGTGACAGCCCCAGTTCAGGAAATAAGATATAAGTAGGGTTGCCATCAGTACTTCATTCCACAAGAATTTGATTTCTCTTGGGATGAAAAAATTTTATCTTGATCAAATTTGAAAAAAAAAATCGATTGTCTACTATGTACTGAAATCATAAGCCATTATTCTCAAACGGATTTGAGACCAGGAAAACCAGAAAAATTCTACTCCTTTGTGTTTCCTAATATTGAGGAAACACATAGGATGTCACATTGGTTCTTCCTAACTCGAAATCTTCAGGAGCTTCTTCAGCTAGGACCTCTGAATTATTCACATTTCCTATTGATTTTACACGATGCAATGTGCAATAATTAGTTATCAAGACACTTCATTTCCTGTTTATGTCTGGTACACCAAATAACTGGAATATTGATTTCTTATTGACTGATATTAAACTGTAGTCTACACAATGTTGGGTTTTTTCTAGTTGATTTGATTTATTTTTCAAAGAAAAGATTATGTTTGGCTGTTCAAATGTTTTGTCATATAGTTTATTACATCGTTGCTATTTTTAATACCAAGTTTTTATGATTAATTTGCTACTTTATTTAACCTGTACCTACCTACCAACCTAACGTCCGAATATTCTTCTACTTATGTACGAAGGTACCCCTTTAGTGGTGTAGATTCGGACATTTGACAGCTTTTACTAAAATGCATTTCATTCAGAAATAATGTCTCTATACATTTTTATCATGAAGCTTAATATATGTAATTTGTTATAATAACCGATTATAATAACCGATATCAGAATTTAATTTTTATGATGCACTGTTTGGAACCTTTGGTGTAGTAATTAAGATCTAACTAATCTTAATGTTCATTGAGATTAGTTAGACAAGTTAACAAAAACAGGCAGTAGAAATAAATAAACACAATAATATTATGAATAACGATGACGGACCTATACCAAAGAGCATACTATATAGCTTGTTGAAATAAAATAAAATAATGTTGTTATGTTTACTGATTACTACATAAGGACACATTGCAAAAATAAATTTGGATAGGCAATATTGTGAAATTAATTTTTATATAGCTGAAAATTGTTTTATATAGCTCGCATCAGTTTCTAGTTTCAATCTTCCTCTTTGAAGATGATCACTTGGTGATCGAAACACGTGTCGAGGTGTTAAAAATAACGATTTGGTGTTGGGAAAAAACTCCAGTAATATTCATTAAAATTTAAAAAAAAAAAAACAAAGTCTAAAAAGTGTAAGAATGATGTCAATCTTCCCTTATGGATCATTTTCATGAAAAAATTGCTTTATAGCGGAATTATCTACTGCACAAAAGTAGATTTTGATGATCAATCCAGAAATTTAAACAATCACCGTAAGGTCTCCATTGGGATCTTCTGACCACAAACTCATGTCAGTGTTGAGTGAATTACCGATGAATGTTGGGGAACAATCTAAGCAACGCAAAATTTGGCATTACAGATCAGCTGAATGGGAGGATCTTTAATTTCCCCTGGCTAGATATTTGTTTCAGCTCTAAAGATCCATCAACTTGTGCTTCTGGAGTCACGGAGGTTATTCTATCCATGGATGCATATATTCCTTTCTCAATTAAACGACCTTCTAACGGCAAATCTTGGTTCAACAAAAATTTCGAGCAAGCTGTCGCCTCCAAAAATGTCGCCCACCGGCAGTGACGCAAAAATCCCAGTCCGGAAAACCGAACCAGCACACGACACGACAGCACACTTGCCTCGTCATTCTATCTGGATTCCAGGACATCGGCTCGGAATGCACATCTTCATCGGCAGCAGGAGGTTGCATATCTCAATTGGGATCTAGAAGTTATTTTGAATTGGGTGGAAGTAACCACGTTCAATTCAATGCCACAAAAATCCAAGCATCGACTTTCCCAAGAAGATAAATGTCTCCGAACCGGATATAATAATGTCAGCTCAGACAGTACCGCTTTCTGCTTCGATAAGTTTGTTGGGGGTTAAAATGGACACCAATATGTCTTAGCACAATCATGTCGCTGGAATTGCAAAGGCTGCTTCTCGAAAGCTTGGAACACTGTTGAGAACCAGAAAACTGTACACACCTCAGCAACTTTTGATACTTCATAAAGCTCGTATCAGACCTTCTATGGAATATTGTTCTCATGCATGGAGCTCTGCCCCCAAACATACTCTGAAATTGCTGGATTTCATCCAGAAAAGAGCCATTCGCCTGATTGGAGACGCGAACATCACCTGCAACCGTGACAGCAACATCGAAGAAAGGTTGGAGATTTGTCTCTCTTCTATAGATACTTTCACGGGAAGTGTTCAAAGGACTTGGCACAATTGATTCCACCAAGAGCGGTACATATCAGAAAAACTCGACGGACTGTGGCTGCTCATTGTTTTAATATTCAACTCAGTACACCTCGAACTTCACTGTTTAAGAACTATTTCATCTGGAGAACTACCTTTATGAGGAATAAACTTTCTGAGAACGATTTTCCAAATGGATTCAATCACATTCAAATCCAATGTGAATCGCTACTTTCGCACAGGCACCGCTTTAAGAGCGCCTTCAATCTGGCGAATGGCGCAAATGGCGAAATGAAAAAAAACTAAGCGTCTCTAAATCTGATAAAAAAACCTGATTTATTCACAATAATGCAAATTTAGATTGTGAATATGCTCTTCAATTGTTTAACCCTGATCATAGTTCATAGTTTGATATATATTGCGAAAAGGATAAAACCTATGTTTTTGAACATTTTAATAAAAAAATAATAATTTCACTTATTTTAACACCATATATTTTCAGTTTCCTACCTTTAATAATCAATTTAATTTAATTGCAAAAAAGGTGTCAACCCTAATTATGATGTTATAAACATGAACCTCTACTACAATGTATCATAGAAAAAATTGTTGAATGATACACAAAAACTGAAACTCAGATTTATATGTGGTCAAAAGAAAATAAATATCAAGGCAAGAACATTAACTCAGATGTCCACCGAGTTTTGCAACATCGTCACATTTCTAGGTACCAAAAATACTGACTGAACTGAAGAGTCGGCAATTTCTTCCACGTCCCACGTACTCCCGGAACACTATAAATAAATATATCAAACGCCGTTTTGTCCCACTCTCCTCGAAAACAAACATTAATAAATTCTCTGCTGATCAAGTAACATGATACGCGGATGATAAAATATAGGATCGCATTAATTGAATTATTCGAAGGTGGCTGTGAGAGCGACAAGACTCTTGGAAAACAAAAGGCAGAGAAGGTGGCTGGTGAACGGTATGACAGATTAGAGTGTGTTGCATGTTTGAATCCCTACAGGGCGTCCTACCCGCTGGGTCCGCTTGGCATTTATCTGTGTCTTCTTCACAAACGCCCAACTCGCTCATATTTCATATCGGTTCTTCTTCATTTTTCTTTGTTTTTGATATATTATTTGGGTGATTCTATTCAGGTTCATCGTGTAGGTGATTAGTCATGGTGTCAAATTGATGCGGAATTGATTTTAAGTTTTCGTCAGGAGGAGAATTCAAATTATTTATTTTACGACTATAAATAATCATCTTCCCTAAAAATATTACACATGTGCAATTCTTCCATGCTTTTTGGTTTTCAGCAAAAGATTATGCAGCTCACAATAAAAGTTTTCTGCTTCTAGGCGTCATCTTTTATGAATCACTTGTTGTTCATTTTGATATCCATCTTTTCTATAATTAGAATCGACATTGTCACCAGTGTGGATGACAGTGTTTCGGATAAGAAAAATTGTACCTGAAAAATGGAAATTGAAATTTCTATGTTTTTTACCAGTTTTATTTGTAACTAACGTTACTGTAGTTTCGTCCTATAAGGACATTTTCAAACTTGTACATTAAACTCAAAATGATTGATTAGATTATCCCTTATATAACACCACTGTAAGTAATGATAGATGTACTTAGCATAATTGACTACCTGAATTTTGTTTACTAGTGACAATGTGGATATACTAATTGGAAAACTGGTGAGTAAATTAGATCGATTTGATTATTTAACAGGTTTCACTCACAATGTTTTTGCTTATGAATTTTCAAGGATTCCAAATAAATAAGTTTGCAACCCTTCCTTGTATAGTGCAAAATTTCCGTGTCGATTAGATTCGGGAACTTGTGATTGCATCCCAAGGAATGGTTTGGAAACGTCGAAATATTTTCACCTAGTCTGAAGGACCTTTCATGTTCAGCATACCGTTTTCAGAAATTTCGTTATTGTTATTGTTATTGTTATTGTTCCACATAAATTATCTAGTTTACTCACCGGTTTTCAAATTAGCGTATCCACATTATCACAAATGAACAAAATTCATATACTCAATTAAGCTAAGTACCTTCAATATTACCTAAAATGGTGTTATAATTCAGATTTCAGATATATAAGGGCTAATGTAATCAATCATTTTCAGTTTAATGTATCAGTTTGAAAATGTCCTCATATAATGAAATTGTAGTAACGTTAGTTACAAATAAAATTGGTAAAAAACAAAGAAAGTTTTAATTCTCATTTTTCATGATGCTTCTCTACCATGTTAATGGCTACATCTATCAATTTATTGAAAATTGTTCCTCTTTCATTTACTATATTATGTAACAATCCTGTGAATGATATCTGATTCAATTCCATTACTAATGTTATTTGTAGTAGATAAAAGTATTTGTTTCGAAAGTATTTTTCTTTCGTGTATATAAATGTTTATTTGAAAGTATCTGTTTTGAGAGGACTTCTCTGCATAATCTATACATCTTGGTATTGAGGTAATTTTTGAAATTAGATCACCACATTTTCGTATAAAGATGGAGAAGTAGAAAGCCAAAACCTTTCTTTTCCAAAAATTGATCTGTTCTAAAAATAAATTGGTAAAAAATATACCCCTTTCAAAACGATTAAGGCTTTCGCGGCCGAGGTGTTCAGTATAATTTTTTTCCGGGTTCAAAGGTCGTGAACTTTTTGGAATTTCTTCCTGACATGTAGCTGGCGCTGAAAAAAAACACATATCAATGTGTTTTATTTTCAAAGTTTTGGTACACAGAATTATTCTTTCCTGAAGTTTTGTTCACGGTTTTCGAAGAGATCTACCTGACTGTTCTTATACAATTTTATATTATCGCAAAGAAATAAAATTGATTTGATTTGATTTGATGGACCTATTACCATTCCATTGTAGTTTAATTTCAGATAAAGGTTTCGTATAAGCAATGCAGTATCGATGAAATCAGTCGTGTTGGCACTGCTGTCTGGGATCAATCAATCAATCAAAATAAACTCAATCATAAAAAAATGTTCATCTCGTTTCCTCTTATTCTTTTTCTGAAACAATGATTAGAGTGATATTAGCCAGGAAAGTGGTTGTTTTCCAGAAACAGATAACAATAACATAGGTTGTTGAAATATAGATCTAGTATTTTTTTTCTTTGGCATGTATACTATGTCGATTCTAATTTCACATGAAAATATGCGAAGAAAACGCAAAAAATAATTTCCACTGATTCATAACCTTTTTCCAAATTCCATAGCGGGTTTTTGAAAATGATACAATAATTTTCTGAATTGACATATCCAAGTCTATAGAGCTCCAAAGTTGGGTTGATGATGACTCTCAAAAACGTGTCTAAAACTGTCCAATCAAAAATAAAATGTTCATTTATCGTTAGCCATTTCAAATCTAATATTAGATTGAAACGAGGAAGCATTCATTTCAATTGGTTTTCAAATGGAGTTATTAATAGCGGAGGTAGTTAAACCGGATCTGAAATTAAATAACGAGGTGTTTCAGACTTGCCACTTCATCAGAGTGTGAATGATGAGCTAATAAAATGAGGAAAGAAAACTCTGGAGTACAATTTGAAGCGCTATTTGATTAGAAAGAAATAGGCAGACTCTTTGCTAAATTTGGGTGTTCAATATCCCAAACCCAGTACTCTTTCAAAGAATCTTACGAAGCGAATGAAGATATCTTCAGATATATGATGGAATTGGCCGATACTTGATGAAAATTCACAAGTAACGTATTCAAAAAACAGTTTATTGGGAGATTTTCACTGATGCGCAACACGTGTTTCGCCATACAATGGCTTCTTTGGGCGTATCTTAACAGTAAAGAAGCCATTGTATGGCGAAACACGTGTTGCGTTTTTGTAAAACTGTTTATTGAAATTCTCACAATGAAGTATTTTTTGAAAACGAAGCTATCTTCAACAAGCTGCAGATCTTTTCTTTTCCTTATGTGGAAATATGATTACTTCGATCTGTTTTCTGGTAAAAATTGTTTTTGTTAAACAGAGGTCGCTCTTCTTACAATCTATAACCCTCAAATCTAAACTTGTGCAAGCTGAAGATTTAAAAGTTCTCACCTTTCAACGTGGCATTTCTGTGGTGAACATATGACGATAATTTTCAAAATAATGTCTTACTATTTATTCTAATGCCGCACAGAAAGCTGAAGTGAAACAATCAGGCACGTATGCAACGTCTTCGATTTGGAAGATTCGTCGCAAGTTATTTGTCACTATGAAAAGCAGAAATTAATTTCATTTGGTCGATCCTACCAACCGATAAACCGGTTTCGGGGTGATTCCCCCTTAATCAGTACCGGGCATGGTCTCTTCAGAACGGTGTGAAACGTCTGAGTATCACTACCAAACAAATATAATTCCAGCTAGTAACGAACTCTTTCTGCATTTGATTCAGTGTTTTTACTCCAAGCATCCGTTACGGGATTGAAGAAAACACATGCACGCACAAGATTGTGATTTTAGGCCACTGAAAGAGACAAATCTACTCATGTAATGTTGACATTCCCACAATTTTTGTATAGAGATGAAAAAGAACTAAGGCAAAAACATCCTCAAAAACTGATCTCTCCTAAAATATTCTCCTCAGAACTCTCCTCAGTAATATGGTTCATTGTGATTACAAAACCGGTTTGTGTCTTATCCGCATACATCTGCGACTCAAGAAAACACTACAAAAAAATGTCTAACGGGATCAAATCGCATGATCTCGTTGGTCAGTTCAAATCACCACCACGTGAGATGACCAAGCCCTCAAATCGCTCAAACAGAATATCCAATGTGGCATGAGCTATGTGGCACGTAGCGCCGTCCAGTTGAAACCACATGTCGTTGGTGTCCAGATCATCCAGTTCAGGCCAAAAGAAATTGGTAATCATCGAACTATAGTGCTCGGTGTTAACAGTGATAGCCTGGCCAAAGTCGTTCTTAAAGAAATATGGGCCGATGACGCCACCAGCCCAAAATCCACAACAAACGGTGACTTTTTCGGGATACATTGGACGCTCTTGGATCTCATGTGGATTGGTATCGTACCAAATTCGACAGTTCAGTTTGCTCAGGTACACATTCATCCAAAAATGGGCCTCATCACTAAAGATGATTTTTCGATGAAAATGAGTGTGAGTTGCCAACTGCGTCACATCCCATTAAGCAAACACACGTTGTTGTCTATGGTCGTTTAGCTTCCTGAAAAAGGAAACTTGATATTCAATTTCATTTAATAATTTTTATATATCTGTACACTAGATTTCTATATATCCACGATCAACCTAATAGGTGGGGTAAGTAATTGGTAGAGTTTTGATCAAAGTATCATGCTGAAAAATTTTACTTTTTTAATAATGAATCTGAAGGAAGGAAGGCAGATTTTTTTGTAGATATCTGATGAAGGACTTGCATGAAAGCTTCCAGTATATCATCTCATTATTTGATTAGATAGATGTCAATAAAATCAATATAATACATAGATAACCGTTAATCTCAGTTATGAAAGAATTCAAAAGTTCCTCCAATGTTGTAATTGATGAAACAACACTATACACTGAATATCCATTCATAATCAGTTTAAGACGTTTTTATAGTTCATATTTCAGGAGTCTCGTTAAAAACATTGTATAAACTCAGCGTAAATCATCGGATTTGAGCTGACTAACATCCGTCTATAAATTTGATTGCTACATAAACAGCATCACATTGTGTTCATTGACTGTTCGAATAATAAAATGGAATTTACGATTGCCTCTCTCGCTTAATGTATAGAATAATTTATGAGGAAGTTAACTATTCAATTGAGTGCAAAATTGCACAAGTTGTCTTGAAGAATGTGCAATTTTCATTTATTCGTAATATCATGAAAATTCGGAAATTACCTACCTACATTTATTTATTTATAACACTCTCAGTCAGGTTCAGAATGTGGAAACATTTTTCAAAAATGATGGTTCGAAATTCAAAGAAGTTACATTAAAATTGAAAATATTTAATTAAGTGGGAATTTCCAAAAAAAAAAGAAAGAAAACAAACAACAAACAAACAAGATAAAGTATTTAGAAATATGTGTAAATCATGCAAAGAAGTTACTTTCAGATACAAACAACTACTTTTATATGAACATTGAATTATACAAAAAACACTCTTTAATAATATAGTTAGAGAGATAACTGATTTCTTTATTCAATAATTAATCATTTCTAATTATATAAAAATCACAATAGCTATCGTTTATATAGGTGAGTGGGAAAGTAGGGATTCAAATAACATGGTGATAATTGAAAATACTTCTGAATACTACTTACTCAAATATATATACAATCGATCGCTTCAAAAACACTTCACTAACGGTCTTAGAAAGCTTCTGATAATTCCTCTTCCATATTCTCTGTTTCACTATCACTGTCGTCATTTAAATCCATAATGAACTTATTTTCACCATCAATATGGAAGTGTCCAATCTTTTTAAATCCTTTTCTGCCAGTCTTCTTCGGTAATATTAGATACTTCTTCTTTAATTAGCTCTATTACTTTCTTATCAAACTTTGAAATATTATTTTCAGGCCTGACGATGTATCTGAATTTTCCCCAAATCAACTCGATGGGATTGTAAACACAACAATAGGGGGGAAGTCTCAGTATGGTGTGTTCATACTTTTCAACAATACTCTTAAAGGCATACACTTTTTTCAAATGTTTTTGTCAGTAAAACTTCAAGTATTTGGTTTTTGGTATAATAATTTTCAAAATACAAATTATCATCAATTAAAAAACTTTGTATTTAATTTTTTCTCGAATTTTAATTCGATACGTTGATGAGCTGTCGCGAATGATAGGAAGCGTTGTCAAGAACTATTACACTATTCGCATCCAAACTTGGAATCAATGTGTTTTCAAAGCATTTCTCGAAAACATTAGCTTCCAATTTCTTATGATAGTCAACATTGCAGTCCTAAAGTTTTTGTTCACATAATTTTGGAACCCATCTTTTACTTCCTCCGTAGCGCACAATGATTAGTCGCGATCCTTTGTGTGCAGGCATGTTGGGCGTACACATTATCGAACCATCAGTCCAATGTTTCGTAACTGTGTTGTGAGTACCGTACCAAGTTCCGTTCAAATAGAAAATTTGCCGTTGTTCTTGTCTATATTTAGTTATTTGTTCTAAGTATTTGTTACGCAATTCCACCATTCTTCTGCTTTCCATAACTGCTTGACGTTTGTTTATTATTTTAAATCTAAATCCTAGTTTCTTTATCCAATTCTGAAGAGTTTCGTCACAGCAGCTTACGTTATGGCCGAAAGTATTCACTTTCTTCCTTATGATTACAGTTGTAGGAATCGCGTCTTGCGTTCATAAGGTTTGTTTTTGACTATTTTACGAACAGTTGGGAAAGGAATTTCGGTCAAATCTAATGTTGCTTGTAATAGTTTGTTTCCCTCGAAACCAAATTTGAGATGCAGATTCTTATATACATCGAAACATACTCTCTGTGTTTCAATATTCAAATGAATCTGAATCTCATTCACTGGTGTCTGTTTTTCGCATAGTTCACCATCGCTATTGCAATCACTACACAGGAAAAAGTCTGCGTTGTTATCACACTCGTTATTACTATTAGTACTTGTCCAAAGACGCTACATTTTAAACAGATAACAAAAATGTTAAGTAATTATAACTGCACCAATATCGAATTTCAACACTCAAATAACGGTTCCTGAACTGAACACGACTGATATTATCCACAGTAATAATCTGTGTCAATATTCCGTTTCATGTAAATCTTTTGATCGGAAAAATTAATTTTATGGATTTTCAACTGTGTTCAGTAGATTAGAGAGACCTCTAGAAAAAAAAACGAAAGCTTCCTATAATTTTTGAATGACGTGGAATAGCTTAAATGGAAAAGATTTATAGTGAGATTAGTTTTTGTGATTTTCGTGAAATTCAATGTTCATATGGAAGTGTAGGTGTTGCAAGAGTTCTTTCTTGCAGTTTGTATCTCCAAAAAACTTCTGTGTATGAATTTATGTTCTTTCTTCCTTTCTTTGAAACTTTCATACAGTAGTAACGGCTACATCCATCAATTTATGTCATACATTCAATTTATTCCAACCTCTTCAGGTATCTCTATACTTATGTCCACTAGATAGCGCTACGATCGAAATTCTAGTCATCATCAAATACTTGTCATCCGCTTGTCACATGTCAGATGTCATACCCATCGTATTCATATAAATACAATATATCAATGTAATGAATATCGAAATTAGCATTTTCGATATTATCCATATCAATGAATTGTGAAAATTCGGAGTGCTATTGTCTAACTAAAATCACTTGATAAATGAGCTGACACTAGCACCTAAGAAACCAAAAATTCATTATTTCATTACGCCGAAGAAATAGAGTTCAATCCGGTTAGTAATCATTATTTTCACAGTAGTTTCTCTGGTAATTCTCTTAATAAAATTGATCTCTTTTCACCGAAAAACCATAATTTTCCAATCCATGATAAGTGATTGTGAAATTTAACCAAAGAAGTCCCGAATTGGGCACAACGAAAACATGAGTGTGATATTATTAACGAGCAAATTCCTTCTCGGCGTTGTCAACCATTATTTAATGCTTATTTATACGTATGGTTTTCACATTATTTCTTTTTGCAATTCGATGAATTGCGCACCCATGTGGCGCTCAGCGTGA
Organism: Leptinotarsa decemlineata; assembly: GCF_000500325.1. NCBI lineage: Eukaryota > Metazoa > Arthropoda > Insecta > Coleoptera > Chrysomelidae > Leptinotarsa > Leptinotarsa decemlineata. Next base: position 185,947 of record NW_019290770.1, read on the forward strand.
GAAATGCCATTCACTTGAATATTCGACGATGTACAACGTTGCTGTCGCGAAAACTTGTAAGTTTATTAAGGTGCCAATAAAGTTACTGCTGTCTTTAGTAGCGTCGAGTGCAGATTTTGACACTTCATCGGAATTGAAGATTGATTTCAACTCGAGTTGAAAAATTTTTAAACCATAATGTCAGTAGATAATTCGTATACTGTAGATATATAAATAAATTAATAGTTAAAACATTACAACTACAAACATTGAAAATGAGAAAATCAACTTGAAATCGAATGAAAACTTATTTTTTCTTAGAATCAATTATGTCAGATCAAGTAACATACTGTTGTCAGTTCTCGTGATAGGCGAATTATTATTTAGACGAACACAGCGTTTATCAACAATAAAATTAATCAACGACGACAAACAAAAGTCGAAAAAGAATATTACAGGGTAACCTCGAGGAACTAACGCTAAGTCTTTTCTCGATCAGCCAGGAGACTCTAGAGCGAATTTAGTTCTCGGCGGAAACTCCAGAATAAGAAATAGTTCTCTGCCGAAATCCCAGATCAGAATCAATGCATCGGATAAAAAATGTGTTCTCCAAAAATCATCACTGACAATGATCGGAGTCATAAATATAGTTAAAAAGGGTCAACCACTTGGGCGTGAATTCCTTGTCTTAATCCATAAGAGTGTTAACAATGAGTACCTACTCGAAACATCCCAAGGGGTGTCGTTCTGAATATTTTTCGACAATGAACTTTCGATTCGAGAGAAGAGAGCATTTCAATGATATGTGATGGGAAAATACGAAAATCATAAGTGAGAAATAAAATAAAAGAATTAACATAAAAACCCAAGCAGATGGATATTTTGGACCAGTGAAATCATGAAAAGTTAATTTCCTGACAAAAATTTATAATACAAAATAAAAATCGATATAGCAATAAAATGTTTCTAAACTAAGTAGTTGTAGGAAAAACCCTACACTGTATTCGAATAAATCTCGCGACAAGCTTTTATGCCATTTAAATTGTCTAATGTAATCAATTGCAGGGTTTCACTTCGAATTGGGGTAAAAGTACCCAGGTTCAATTTACTTCCACAAAAATCCAGGCATCAATTTTCTCCAAGAAGATAAATGTCTCTGAACCCGATATAATAATGTCAGGACACACAATCCGCTTTCTACTTCGATAAGTTTGTTGGAGGTTAAAATGGACACCAATATGTCTTAGCACAATCATGTCGCTGGATTTGCAAAGGCTGCTTCTCGAAAGCTTGAAATAACTGTTTCGAACCAGAAAACTATACACACCTCAGCAACTTTTGATGCTTCATAAAGCTCAGATCAGACTATTTTTGGAGTATTGTTCTTATGTATGGAGATTTGCCCCCAAATATACCCTGAAGTTGCTGGATTCCATCGAGAAAAGAGCCATCTACCTGATTGGAGACGTGAACATCACGTGCAATCTTGGTAGCCTGGAACATCGAAAAAAGGTTGGAGATTTGTCTCTTTCTTATAAATACTTTCACGGGAGATGTTCGAGTTAAAATCTGTTTTTTCGTTAACCAGCTGTCGCCCCCTTACGAACGACAACTCTCAAAAGTTGAAACTTTTGCGAGCTAAGGAATAACAAGGTCTTACCTTTCAACGTCTGATTCCCAACACAGGTTGGACGATAGAAAGTGAAAATCGACCGACTTTGCGGTTCGAACCACCGGTTCACACAGCGGTCGATTAAGTGAGGGGAGCAACCACCCATATCAACCCACCAGGCTACCGTCTCACCGGTGACTTAGCAGATTTGATTCCACCAAGAGCAGTTTATATCAGAAATACGCGAAGTACTATGGCTGCTCATCGTTTTGAGGTTCATCTCAGTTCACCTCGACCTTCACTATTTAAGAACTCTTTCATTTGGAGAACTGCATTTATGTGGAATACACTTCCTGAGAACATTTTTCCAAATGGATGTAATCTCCAGCGATTCAAATCTAATGAAAATCGCAACTTTCGCACAGGCACCGCTCTTACAGCGCCTTAAGGATTTTCCTGTAGTGCTCGTGTTTTGTCCGTTCGAAGTTTATCTTCTTCAGAGCTGAAGTGGTTCGTACACCAGTAATAAGAAGCTTCAAAGTTCCATATGATTCATTGAACTTACTTTGAGTAAAATAGGTTTAGTGAGTAACTCAAAATTCAAGAAAAAATGAAAATTCAATTTAGAGTATCTCACTGCTTTGTAAACATACATTTTGCCTACAAAATAAAAAAATTATTAACAAAAACTAATTATACTTGGCTTCCTTTAGTAGTGAAAGTGGTGAAATTCACTTTGAAACTTTCATCCCAAATTGTGAATAGCTCTATTCTTTTTACATACATTCTCTGTTGATTCAGGTTTATTTATTTTTCAGACTGTGGAAGATTATATACAAAAAAACATGAGAAGTATTCAGTTCTCCACAATGTCTTTCAATCAAATTAGAGGTTATGATTTTGTATTGTATTTGTATATAAGATATACCATCCTTAAATGCAGTTGATATTTTCAAAAAAGTATCAACATGAAACTTCCTATTCATGATGAAATACGAGATAAAATATGGAATCTTGATACCTCGTCTTCCACGGATCTTTTGACGACTCCCTTCTTTCCTGAATGATTCTCAATTTATTCATTCTACAATTAATTTAATGTCTCTTCAATAATTTTCATGACATCAAACCAGTAATTATAGATCTGATAGCGAAGCAATATTGGTACATCATTCTTTTACTATTTGAGAATAATTTTTTATACGTTCTCGACATATTCGACATACATATTCCTCTTGCATAATACTACGTTTCAACTAATATTTCACTCGTAGCATTGTCGTTTTATTACGTTAACATTATGATTAATGTGATATAGAATTACATTTACACCCGTTATGAGACATATGTTTCTGCTATTACACAATATTTTAATGACGTTCACTCTATGCTGTTGCACTAACACTTGAAGCTTGAACTTCAACTAGGGGTATAGCCGTTTGTATGGGAGAAACAGAAGCTTACTACATGGGCTGAAAAATCTCGGGCCTCACACATAAGAGGCGCTAATCTTATTACCGCTTTTTCAATTAGTACTAACCTTCAAAAGAGAGGCTGTTGAAATGATTTTCTACTCATGAGTTTGTGAGTTATTGATATATAGATAGACAGATGGATAGATAGATAGATACATAGATAGATAGATAAGTTATTGGTTTTTTATACATTCATCTGTATTTACACAAGTCAATACAATAATTTTAGCATATGTAAGGCATCTATTAATATTTACATAAAAAATAGATGCTTACAATTTTATAAAAAACATTTAAATCTTATAAGTACATCTGAGTTATGTCGACGAGCACACTTAAAAAACAAAGCAGTAAAATTTAAAATTGGGTAGTATAAAACAACGACAAATGTCTATATGGTTAAAGAATTTATATCACAATGCAGGAATTATTCGGTTCTGAAGAAGGCGTTTTTTATTAAAAAATATTTTAGCCTTATTTTGAATATGTTATTAGGTAGAGATCTTAGTTTTTGTGGTAATTTATTATAAAGTTTCACAGCCCAAAAATTTGGTCCATGTTGTGGTCGTGCGCATATCCATTGACTAATAATTTTTTCTCAAACCAATGTATCGAAACGGTGGTTTTGATCTCAGCTATTCTTGGATGGACATTGAAAAATGTATTCACGAAGAAGTGCAATATTGGCTATACCGACTATAAACCGATTTAGGCTTGCTCCTGGAACTTTGATGCATCTAACGCTATCAATTTGGAATTTTGGTAGTCCATATGACACAACTATTTGGGATTGATGTGCCTAAAATCATTTTTATAGCATTTCCAGGTTGATAACTAACTGACAATTGAATGAGAGTTATTAGAGACTCGAATAGCTTGATGTCACACCGACTTTTATGCTTTCTTTTTGGAGAAGTACCTTTGATTTAAGTGCCGGTGTTCCTGGGTTCAAGTCTAATCTCTGAAAGATTTTCAACAACCCAATTTTCAAACTATTTGAACTTGAATTGAATACCAAAAGGGAAAATAATGGGTTGTTTCTTGTTATAAAATTCAATTGTTTTTCACTTTTTCAGGACACCTTTACAAATAACTCGTATTAAAATATTGCTCTTGTGAGTTATAGAATTGCGAAAAATAGTCATTTTTTGCTCGAATGACTTAGAACAATCTTCATTCTCACGAATAATGGCTACATTTCTTGGTCTTTGAATAAAATACTATTTTGAGAAAGTGTGATAACTAATCCCAACGGGTCTAGAGCTGTTAATCAGAAATTTACAAAATCCTCAATTTCACCACTAACATGGTTCAATTGCAACATCCACAGAGAAACAAATCTACTAGCTGAACAATTCGTGTCCCACACCACAATTTTCTGGAAAAGGCACTACCAACTATTTCCATACTAGAATCCACAATGCCGGAAATTACTTTTCAACAGCGTTCCCTGCAAGTGGTCGTTGATGGACATCTCTCGAATACTTCCACCATCAACGCTGGTGTTCCCCAGAGATCCATATTATCTCCAACCCTCTTTTTATTGAATATCAACGACTTATTGGAAAAAAACAAGAATTCCATATATTGCTTTGCTGACGACAGCACACTTGTATCGTCATTCCATTTGGATACCAGGTCATCGGCTGAGATGCACATCTTCACCGGCAGCAGGAGGTTGTATATCTTAATGAGGATCTAGACTAGAAGTGATTTCGGATTGGGGTGAAAGTAACCTGGTTCAATTCAATATCACAAAAACCCAGGCATCGGTTTTTTCCAAGAAAGATAAATGTCTCCGAACCGGATATAATAATGTCAGGTCTGACAATTCCACTTTCTGCTTTGATAAGTTTGTTGGGGGGTAAAAATGGACACCGAAATGTATTGCCACAATCATGTTGCTGGAATTGCAAAGGCTGCTTCTAAAATGCTTGGAAAACACTGTTCCGAATCAGGAAACTGCAAACCTCAGCAACTTTTGATGCTTTATATAGTTGAGAGGAAAGAAAAATGTTTTTCGGTATTTTTCTAAAGAAAAATGAACACTTCACCAAAATAGGATTTTTGCTTGAATGGAAAGAGGGTATATTTTAGGATAGATTAGTTTTGAGAAAGTTTTGGCTTTCTACTTCTTAGTCTTTGGAAGTTTCCAACATTGTTTATACAAAAATGGATACATAGAAAACCAAAACCTTTCTCTAACATAATTTTCGTGTGCTGATGAATCCAAAAATGTATAAATATACAGGATGTATCACTTGAGATTCCAAAATTGGCGATAAATTTCTTTTCAGCACACATTCTCTTGAGATCTGAGAAAAGGAAAAAATTGATGGGTAGCAGATCTGGAGAATACGGTGGATACACAAGCAATTCGAAGCCCAAATAATGTCATTTTGACATGGTTTTCATCGGTTTGTGACACTGCACATTGTCTTGATGATACCATAACCTTGCCAGTCGACTGTTGCATCTTCGCACGCTTTGGAGTCGATTCACCACGTGCAGTCCGATCAAATGACGATCGTTTTAATTATGGTGTGAAATGATGGAGCCACGTTCCATCCATTTTCTTATTTTGACGCATGAATTCGGGTTTCTCATGGTGAAACAGCTTCAAACACTACTCAATCATCAATTCGTTACTGTTTCTGGTCGATTGTGCGTGGCACTCAGTTTGAACAGTTTGAACGATATGTCCAACACGTTCCTTTGATACTTTTAGAGCCTCAGCTATCTCGATCAACTTCACTTTGCGCTCATCCAAAATTCTCTTGTGGATTTTTTTATGTTTTCGTCGTTAACAGCCTCTTTGAGACATCCACAGCAAGCATCGTCCTTAATACTCATTTTACCTCGTTAAAACTTAGCAAACCACTTCTCAAAGGTTGATTTTCTTGGTGCAAAGTTCGAATAATGTTTATCAAGCCAAACCTTGACTTCAACAGTATTTCTTTCACTTAAAGGCAATTTTTTTAATGGCACAAGAAATTCCTTTTCATACATTTTCGTGAAACTAACAAACGTTGTTTCACTCCAAATATTCTATCCCACAAACTCTAGTTTCTCTTCAGTGCGAATAAATCTTTCGCCTTTCACTAAAAATTTCCGTGGAGAGGAACAACATAAAAGAGTCTTAACATAAAAGAGCCTTAACATAAAAGAGCCTTTACAAACTGATAATCCAAAAGCTGTGAAATTTGTACACGTGTCTTTGGAAGGCAAGGGTTACCTAAAAATCATATAGATTTAATACTGGTAGCGCCATTTGTATTAGCCTACGAAGTTTTAAGCCCACCTAATACATAGCAATAACTACTGCCAAAATGTATTGAAATTGTGGAATTGGCCGCGGTGGTGGTGCGCCCGACTCACGATCGGAAGGCCGTGGGTTCGATTCCCGCCCCGACCAGATATTTTTCTCGAAAGAATTTATCTGGTTGAAGCTGGGATGATTCTGCAACCGTGTTAGGAATGACACGTTAAAAGGTAAGACCTCGGTAGTCCTTAGCTCGCACAAGTTTCTCAACTTCTGAGAGTTGTCGTTCGTATGGGGCGACAGCTGATTAACGGAAAAACAGATTTTAAACAGATTTTAAGCAGATTTAAACAGATATATTTTCCAGATATTTCAAATATTTCAAGTCTAACTCTTGTGTTACTAGCTTTTTGATATACAATAAACTTCCAAGAAAAATAAAGAAAGAAAAAAAAATTTGCAATGAAACCTCTTTATGAAGATATGTAAATCATACAGAGAATCACTATTTTCTATATAATTTCTATTTGAAACATACCAATTGAAACATATATCAATTGGAATGCTACACAACTCAATATGTGAAACAGTATTGATATAAAATGTCACTCACACGAAACATTATCAACTTTAATAACATATGTCGAAGTTTCGGGACGAGACATTATCGCCTCATCAGCACCGTTTTGGATAACATTTCATAAAATTACGACTCCAAGTCACCGAAAGAGACAGCTTTCTTTTTGTCAGCCATAGGAATTTCATTTGAAATAAAAATGGATCAGTTTTAGGAGAGATTAATTTTTTGAAAAAAATCTTCTGGCTTTCTAATTCTCCATCATTGAACAAAAATTTTTTTTGCATAAAGCTTTTCCCCCAAAAACCTAATTTCTCCTGATAATATTTCCTTTTTAATTTACAGAGAGAAGTATTTTCTAAGTCTGATTACTCTTGAAACTACCACCTATACTATACATATAACTCTTTTGAAAGTGAGAAACTGTTATATTTACTAACATAAAGTAGATGGTGACTTACACCATAAATTGGAAATTTTCAAATGTCTTGAAAAGCTTCCATTCAAGAATTAGATGTCAGAATCCAATCCATCAAAATCACATTACCAAACCACCAACCGTCGCCAATTGTTTACGACACTAAAAGATTTCCTCGAAACTGGCATAATGGTGTCAGTTCATAAGGAGGAAATGTAACCCATTTATCTTTCAGCATCAGCCTGAAATAACTCAGATGGCCGCATCTGTTCCCATCCCGTCGCGCTCTACTAAAGATTATACAGTGTTCTCGCCACTTAGCGTTTTACTAAACACTTTGTTGAGCAGAAAAAACAGTTTTCAGTCGTACAGGGAGTTAAAGGCCTAATCTTTGTGTGACAATTAGAGTTCATATGATCTGACTGATGGGTGGATTGAGTTGAGTTTTCTGTCACAACATGTTTTTGAGGAAGGGTGACGTTTCCTTCAAGAAGATCTGGATCGTGTTACCTCATCACATTCTTTTCAAAACAAGTTGATGGAGAATGGTAGAAGGAATATTATATCAAGTAACGAGGCGGAAAGTGCACTGTGCCACTTATACAAATCGAAAGTAAAATGACGGATGAGCTGTATTTATACAGAATAAATAAGGAAAAAATGTTTCTGTAGGTTCTGCCAAACTCAAAAACTTTAGTAAAATATATAAACATTTTCAGTGAATGCATCTACAAAAAGTGAATTTTATGTCAATTCAAAGGATCACCTCAAATGTTGGAGAAAATACTAGAAGCAATTCTATAAGCTAATCTTTCGTGAAACTATATGTACAATTTGTAAAATGATTTTCTAATGAATCAAAGATACGCAAATACATGAAAATTTTTTTCTGTTAAAATATTTGTGGAAATCCAAAAACTGAAGTCCACGTAAACTGCATTTTCATTTCTGAAGTTTCATCTTGGAATTTCATTAATCGACATTATCATAGCACAAATGATTGTTCCAATAGTCGTTTCCCCCTTTGTGGTAATGGAGAAAATAAATATAGGTACTACTGAATTTTTGTTTAAAAAATACTACCTGAGGTAAAGCGTTTTAGCTTTTTTTTGAGGACGGAACACAAGCACTACAGGAAAATCTTCAAGGCGGTCCCAGACCGGTGCCTGTGTGAAAGTAGCTATTCACAGTGAATAAATAAATACATTTGGAAAATCGTTCTCAGGAAGTTCATTCCACATAAACGCAATTCTTCAGATTATAGAGTTCTTACAACAGTGGAGTTCGAGGTGTATTGAGTTGAAACTCAAAACGATGAGCAGCGAATTTCTGATTTGTACCGCTCTTGGTGGAATCAAATGTGCCCAGTCACTTGTACATCTCCCGTGAAAGTATCTATAGAAGAGACAAATTTCCAACACGTCTTCGATGGCTATCAAGGTTGCACGTGATGTTCGCGTCTCCAATCAGGCGGATGGCTTTTTTCTTGATGAAATCCAGCAACTTCAGAGTATGTTTGGTGGCGGAGCTGCAAACATGAGAACAATACTCCAAAGTAGGTCTGATCTGAGCTTCATAAAGCATCAAAAGTTGCTGAGGTGTGTACAGTTCTCTGGTTCGAAACAGTGTTCCGAGCCTTTGAGAAGCAGCCTTTGCAATTCCAGCGACATGATTGTGCCAAGACATATTGTTGTCCATTTCAACCCCCAACAAACTTTTCGAAGCAGAAAGCGGAATTGTCTGACTTGACATCATTATATCCGGTTCGAAAACATTTATCTTTTTGGAGAAAAACCGATGCCTAGTTTTTTGTGGCATTGAATTGAACCTGGGTACTTTCACCTCAACTCGAAATCACTTCTAGATCCTCATTAAGATATGCAACCTCCTGCTGCCGGTTAAGATGTGTCTCCGTAGCCGATGTCCTAGAATCCAAACGGAATGACGAGACAAGTGTGCTGTCGTCAGCAAAGCAATATATCGGATTCTTGGGTTTTTCGAATAAGTCGTTGATATACAATAAAAAGAGGGTCGAAGACAATATGGATCCCTGGTTACACCAGCTTCAATTTCATTTCAGTTTTCTTATATAGATCTGCTGTAAATGAAATGGATATTCAAAATGTAGTTGAATAAAACAATTGATATCATTATTATTTGTTTTTTCAATTTAACCTTCAATTTAACCATTGTTTAATGCTGAAGAATATAGTAGCTTAATAAAATATTAATAGGGACAGAATTTCTGAGATTCCAAATAACGAAACAATTCTTGGATGCCAGGATAATTGGGAGTCAATGTTCGACCCTAAGAATTTGACTGATTTTTTCTGCACAATAGATTTAGTATTTATTAGCTCTAACCAATATACTGCAGTCCATTTTTCTAAGCGAGAAAACAATGGTATTCGATTTATTGCTATTTAGTACGAGGCCGTTTCTGGCGCAGTAATTAAGCATATTAGCAACTGCAATATCAGCCTGGTCAGATAACCCTTCACAAGAAGTGTCATTAGCAAACTGTACAGTACAATGTTGTTGATTAATTTCAGAGATGTAGTTGACGAATAAGAGAAAGAGAGTAGGACCCAGGACACTACCTTGGGGAACACCTATTAAGATGTTACGATTTTCAGAATGATGTATTACCGATTTGAGCCTAACATTAACAGATTGTGATCTGCAAGTCAGATAAGTCTTGATCCATTTTAGACTTTGGCCGCGAACTCCAATATCATAAAGTTTATCGAGGAGAAGTTGATGGTTGATGGTATCAAATTCACGTGACAAATCAAATAGAAAACTGATCGATTTTTCGCCGACAGCAATGCAATACCTCTGTAGTTGGAGATTAGGTACTTATCATTTTTCTTGTGAACAGAAACTACAATAGCATGTTTAAGACGAGAGGAAAATGAACCCTCAATGAATGAGAGATTAAGTAGGTATGTAAGTGGTTCAATGATTAGTTCCGCAACATTCAACAAGACTCTGCCTGGTAATTCATCAACGCCACTAGAGTTCTTAGACGATATGGACTTGATGATATCAAGAAGTTGAGTTTCGTCTAAAGGATGAAGAAAAACAGAGCAGGCTCAGTATCATTGATTAGAGAATTTACAGAGTTAATGAAATAATCAATAAAGACTTGAGGAATAACAGGACCACCATGAAGCCGAGTTCCATCATCAGTTTCAAAATAATTCGAAAAACAATTGCTCATATTATTAGATGTTGTATTCTGTTCAATTATACTCCAGGCAACTTTAAATTTGTTATCAGCCACAAGAAATTTGTTACTGAAATACTCTTTTTTACGTCAATTTTTTTACGATTCCTCAAAATAAATTTGTATTGCTCAATAACGATTTCATCACATTGAGTTCTGTTCAGATTGAAAACATCACGAAGAAGTATACTTTCATTGATGATTTCAGGGTTTGCCTTTAGGAAGGTGGGTGTTACTGATTTTTCGTAAAGCAGGCGGAAATGCTTTGTCAAATAGATTGAGGAATAAGAAGTAGAATTTGGAAAATTTTGTGTCAAACTCAATTTTGTTGAGATATACGAAGTCCCAAGATTCACATGAAAGTAAGGTTTTCAAATAATAAATGTTTTGATCATGGAACGCTCGTTTGAGAGTGTAAGCAATAGAGCAGGGTTTAATTGAAGGTTTAATAATTTGGAGTGCATGGTCAGAAAAATCAGGATGAATGACAATAGGGGGAATTTGGCAAGTGGTGGACAAGAAAATATTATCGACTGTTGACATACTGCTTTCCTATATTCTCGTGTAGTCAAAAATACATTGATTTAATCCATATGAAGCGAGAAGATTGCGAAGGTAC